>CM056460.1:2090382-2155382 GCA_029783895.1 Triplophysa bombifrons | reverse complement strand
TATTTGGCTGTTATATATTTCATGCATTTGCATTTATATTAATTTATAGTATGAGTCCCTGATGTCATTTGTTTCATGTTCTCTTGTTTGTTTGTTTTTTAAAAAGAAATAAACCAACATTTTTTGGAAAAAAGGATGTATTTTTAGGGTTTTGAAAAAATAAAAATTAACTTTGAATTTATAATCGACAATATTGTTGTTTCATTTAACAATCATTGTTAAACATGTTCAGACTGAGCCAACAGACCATTTTAACAGGATAAATTGAATATTAACAGAATGTATGGGTCTAGGTAAAAAAATGTCATTTTCATGAAAACTATTAAAATGGATTTATAGCGTTTTGGAAAAGAGCTCTTCAAATATACGTCACAGCAAGTCCAGAGTCTTGAATTGGGGAAGGCAGATATTTCAAAAATCGCTTGCAAAAATCAATATTAAACAGCATATTTCCTATAATTACATTACATGAACTGAATGAATTTCTTCCCGTTCATTGTAATGGCAGTGGGTCATCTTGTTTAATATTAAAGGTGTAAAACGGGATATATAGCGGCCACTAGCGGCGAGTTTGAGATTGCAACCAATCTCTCAATCTAAACAAAACGGTGGCCGCTACCGTTGTAAAAGACGTCGTCGGCTGAGACAGCCTGTCTTCTCATGTTGACACAGGGAAGAGAACATGCGGGCATTAGAAAGACTGGAGAAAGAGCCATGTCTTATATATTTTACATAAAATAAAAGGTCTGTGGATTTCAGGTATAAAAATAAGGATAAAAGTCAAGACCTGCGTTAACATTATAAAGATCCTCCAGCAGAGACGTGTTAGGACCCGTGGTACTAAGGCTTTTAGTGGAGATACTCATAGATATCGATGGAGATACTTTCCAGCAGAGAGACTTGTACATGAATAACATTGATTTTCCTGTTTGTTAGAACCAAGATATGTTGTTGTTGTAATAGCTGTGTGACGGAGCAGTTTTGAGTGTCATTGTTTATCTGGAACCAGTGTGCTGCTTGTATATACTCGTGTCATCTTCGCTTATTTTATTCATTTGCATTATTATTTGTGTGGTCTAAGCTATTATAAAGCAAACTGCACCTTTAAGTATAAGATGCATTTATGTTTGCAGATAAGTACAAAAAAAGCACATAAGTTGAATAAAGCTGTGTAAATATGAAGTGTGTGAAGTCAACATGAATGAAATAAGGCTATTTATTAGGAGAAACAATCACATAAATTGACATAAAAAATAAAATTGGACCAATTGTTTGAATTCGTTTAGCCGGATGTCACGCTGGGGTTGAGCTAGTGTGAGTTTAAAGGAAACTTAAACTATCCAGCAGAGGTTTTGTGCCAGGAGAGGATAAAGATGAGTCAGAAATGTGTGCGGTCACAGCTCGTATCGGATTGAACAGATGCTGCCTTCAGATGAAAATATGGATGGGTATAAAGTGACAGTACACACTGTAGCAGATGCTTATTAAACATCATTTAAATAGCCAAAATATACTTGAGGTGCTATGCAGTCTATGGCATTAATTCATTTAGCAGATGTGTTCATCTAAAGTGACTTACAAATGCATAACATTCAACATTTTATCTAAACCAGATAGTTCTGCAGAACACAAAAGAAGATAGTTTGAAGAAGGTTGCTAACCAAACAACATTGTCTCCCATATTGACTTCCATCGCATTGGACATAAAACCACTGAGGCATTTCTCAAAATATCTTCTTTTGTGATCCACTTCTTTTGAGAATATCCAATGGGAATCTTGAAGGATGATAGTTTGCAGAAATCCTGTTGAAAACACCTCTTCTCACAGGGAAATGGTCATGAAAAGGATTTTTATCCTTTGTACTTGTTTTGAATGACATGAAGGTGAATAGATTATGATCGAATTTTTATTTTGACTGAATGGTCCCTTTAAAAGCACATTAAGCATAGACCAGACACAAACACTTCAGCGTATTTCCATCCTGTGTCTTAATAGCTTAAATGTCACAGACACTTTGATTGTGTATTGGTAATATTATGAAGCTTTATCATGAACACCTAATGTATGTTGTCTTAAAATGCTGTTGACCCAAGCAAGGTCACTCGGTTTTGGAACAGAGCTAGAATAACAAATCTTTCACAAGTCTCCTATTGCAAACAACAACCAATCTCCACAGGGAAATGTTTGTTATCTTGTCGGTGATATGTTCCTGTGAGACCACACACACACACACACACTGATTAGAACCAGTCATATTCATTTTTATATGAAGGTTCATTCATTGTTTTCATTTGTGTTCTCTGTGGCTTCACAGAGAACACGAGTTCCTCAGATCTGAGCGTTCTGACAGCGCTGATATACAGTAGAACAGCAGCTCTGCTTCACTATTTGTATGTTTTTGCTGTTGTAAGCAGGAGAGAAAAGCTGAGTTTATGTTTGTATTTGTGCTGACAGATACAGTACAGGATCTTCAATCTCAAGATTAAAGGGAAAATGATTCAGGAATAAAATAAAGCCCATTCCAATGTGAAAGTTAAACTATTTTACTATATTGTAATAATATTTATAACAATTAGAACATTCCTCCCGAAATGTTACAAAAGTTATTCAAAATATTGAACCCACTATACTACATTGTGGATAAAATATCACTAATCATTTTAAATGAAACAAAAAAATATAAAACTCAAACACTACGGTATGTTTTGAAGTTTAAGTCCGATGCTTTTAGCATTGATGGAGATGACATCATAATATTTGCATATAGCAAAGGGAGAGTAAATCGGATTTCTGTACAATTTTCTAAGATTTCTCTGTGGATGTGATTGGAGAGCACACTGCTCAGGATCAGTAAAACATTGCTGGCTGATGGTGCAGATGATAACAGATATACTGTATAAACGGCTGAGATTTCACCAGCAGACGCAGACAATGCAGATGTTTCACATTTGTTTTCATCACTAAATGAATAGAATTTGAGTCCGTGCTGTTATTTGCTTGACATTGTTGTGGAAGAGAGAAGAGTATCCGTATAAGACAGTTCGTCTCCCTTTAAACACTTTTTCTATAGCACTATTAACCTTCTGTCTTTTCCTTTGTCTCCTGCTTTTCAGCCATGCAGAGTCTGCTGGACACACTGAGCGACAGCACCAGCTCCACCACAGCCAATGACCTGGACCTCATCTTTCTGAAGGGCATCATGGAGAGTCCTGTGGTGAGTCACCTGTCATCTTTACCTGGGGAAAAATTCATTTCTTCAATGAATTTTGGCTAAATTTACGTACCTCAACCAAAAATTGAATCATTTATAGAAACAACCAAAAATTACAATTTCATACAATTGTAATGAAATTAATCATTTTATATACATGAATTTACATTTATACATATTTATATATAAGCACTGATTGCTAAACAATCTCATGCCGTTGGGATTGTCAAACAATGTTCTGTTTCTAATGATGGGTTATGTGATATTTACGTTGATCTTTTTGCAAGCGTTGAAATTATATTACTGTATGGACATGAATAGAAACATAGAAAGAAGATACTGTACGCTGTGACTTTGAGATATATGAGATGTACACTAAAAGATTTTCTCTTCCCTACTGTATGTTGAGAATCTCTATAGAAAAGAGATAAATATCAATTCACTTTAACATGTCTCTCAGGTTACACAGACAAATAACAACTAGAGTCTGAACATCTCTGATCCATCTCTGCAAATCATTTGACATTTCAAAGTGATGATTTTAACCGTAAAAAAATACTGGACTTTATGCAATAGTTTATGTAAAAGTGAAGTCTGTGAAATGACTTAAAAGCTCTGGGATATGTTCTAAACCAGCTTCGATATAATACTGAGATCAAATTTTTCCTCTTTCCTCTGAAAAGAATGATTTGTTCATAAATCAGACATCATAATTGTTATTTTGAGCAGGGTTTGAGTTCCGTGTTCTGAAACATTGATTTGAGGACATCCATGTTATAAACATTAATAATGCTGCGATTTGTCAAAGAGCACCTGAGCTCATGATCTTTATACAATACAGCAGCTGCCAGTTTCAAGAGTCATATAAAACCGCATACTGTCTTATGACTTCTGCAACACACCACAACACAACACAACAGATTTGACACGTGTTAAAGAAAGCCAGTTGCCTTAAAAAGACAGTTTTGTATTGTTGCAAAGCAGCTTTACCTACATTTAGTCAATTATGTGTATTGAGTTTTGAGCAAATTGAACCTTTGAACTGAAGTTCAATGCAATCCAACTTGACCTAACTTCAAATAATCTATAACATGAATGCATGTATCCCATTACCTCATTTAGTTAGAGTAAAATTAAAATATTTGTTATAAACTGAAATGACTTATTAATAATAATTGAATTAATTTATTCTCCACAGAAACACACATAAAAATTAGTTTTTTTACATGCAGAGAAATAAGATGTTGAACAGTGTCCATGTTTACCAAAGCAAACACTAACCACCTGAACGGTGGAACTTCACAGAAAACAACATCAATCAGAGCCGACACCTCTCTGACCTTTATATTACTGTGACAACTATTTTCCATCTTTGACCATACATAAATAATCAAAACTTTCAGGTGAGAAGGCTTATGAGTATTCATTTCTTCCTACTCATTTATTAATTTCAATCAATTTAGTTAAATTTATGTCTTTTTGGATAACGTACCCCAAGTGCTAAATTGTTTTGTTTACTTGATTGTAAATTGAAAACTAAAATTGAGTAAAATGAAAACTAATGAGTGTTGTGTGGTGATTAATTCTCTCTTTAATGCTAAAGATTTATTTTCTCTCTCTGTTATTGTGTTTCTGGCCACAGGCAGTTTTACATTCCTGGACAGTTTTTGCTCAAGATCAAATAAAACACTTGTCAGATTGATTCTATATTCCACATTGAAAAGAGTTCAATTCATTTCAAGTATATTTAGATCTATTTATTAGTACCTTTTAGCAGCTTTACGGGAAAATGTACAGTTATGTACACAACATTCAATCTACACAACAGAACAGATTTTTTGTTAATGATTGCTATACTGCTTATAAATTAATGCATTCATTGTATGCATTAATTAAAATGTAAGGTAACAAATACCTTTATTATGCTACAAATTCTAGTATTATATGATTACATTTGAATTGATAGTTTTATCATTATAATAACATATGTAATAATAAGCACGGATGTTTAAAGATGAGGTAACACACGCAGTTTCTGCCAATCTCATATTAATCTTGAGTACCTATTGTATACTTTGTATCTTCAAAGAGTATTTAGTTTGATCAAATTTATAAAAGGCAGATACAGCTGTTGATTATTTCCGGAAAAACATGAGCTGCTGGAGGCGTGCAGAGGGAGCAGAGATACACCACGAGCACACAATCATCGCAATGATTTACTTTAAGTTTGTGTCATTTACATTATGCTCGTACATGCCGATTGCCAACAAAACACAGACGTATGACATAGTTTGACTTACCGCATACAATTTATGTCCGACATCTTTTAGCGCTGGTACAGTGCCGCGCCATCTATCAGTTTCAAACGATCTCCAAATCCTGCGTTATATCCACTGTATATGTAACATTCATCACTGAAATACACTGAGCAGACAAACACAGCTAAACTTCCGTCAGCCGAGTGAAGTGGCAATGATTGGTGTTGCTCTTTCTCATGCTGGCTGGTTGACACGTCGGTGTGCTCTTTCTCAACCCTTGTTACGAAACGGGAATCCATATCAAACCTGTAAGAAGCCTGCAGAGAGAATCGAGCACAGAAATACTATGTTATTCCTTCAACTCGTTTTTTGACAATTTGACCATGTTAAGCGTGACACGCAAGGGCGTTTAACATTGTAAAGAATGCAAGAAAAAACATGTTTACTCTGCTTTAATAATTATACATTTCTATACAGTACTAACTGATACTAATTTGATACTTAATATGTATATAATATGCAATAAAAAATCATGATTATTTTTTGTGTTTATGTTAAGTCTCGTGAGCACTTTGAAGAGCCAAAGCTAGAAGCTGTGCGGGACAATAATATGGAGCTGGTGCAGGACATCCTGAGAGACCTGACACCCATCACACCTCACAGTCGGGCGGCTCAGGAGCTCTCCTTCATCCTCAAAGAGCCACACTTTCAAGTACAAAACGATGCAGATTTAGGAAAATACTAAAACATTTAGAAATGATTGCTGCATCAGAATCAAATCATTCAAAGGTGGCCAAATATCTGAATTCTCTTCACAGTCTTTACTTGAAACACACGACTCTGTAGCGTCCAAAAGCTACGAGACTCCGCCCCCCAGCCCCTGCGAATTCCTGGACCCCAACCTCAACAACCAGCCCGTCCCCCCAGATGCCGTGAGAATGGTGGGAATCCGCAAAGTGTCCAGAGAGCACCTGGTGAGATCTGTTTTCATGTGATGACGTCGCCATTCACGGCTATGTATCGTTACATTCATCTTTGCTTCCTCTCGTGTTTCAATTGCGCGTGATTCCTCTTGCAGGGCGTGACGTTTCGTGTGGAGGGCGGAGAGTTGGTGATCGCTCGGATCCTGCACGGCGGTATGATTGACCAGCAGGGCTTGATGCACGTGGGTGACATCATCAAAGAGGTGAACGGAAAAGAGGTGGGGAGTGACCCCAAAGTTCTTCAGAACATGCTGAAGGAGTCCAGTGGCAGCGTGGTCCTCAAAATCCTCCCCAGTTATCAAGAACCACACACAGCGCGCCAGGTGGGCACACGCCCTCATTTATAATAGATACTGAGAGAGACAAAACAACACACAACTGCACTACTGATTATTGGGAGACTGAAATCTACAAATTGAACAAGTCAGTTGAATTTCAGCCAGTTGGATTTTGAAGATCATCAGTATCAGAACTGTCCGTTCCTGTCAGTAGACAATGCATTTGTTTGCAGATGTTTTTATTAAAGCAAAAAATTTGTCTAAAATGTGGCATTTCAAAATTGTATTAGTCTACATTACTTCTACCATGATCTCCAGTTTGCTGCATTCATGTAGAAAAACAAGCGATGTACCTATACCACATTTCTCCACCGATACCGATTGTTCAGTAATTTAATTCATATTTCTTAACTTTCTAAATGTATTCATATAATAACAATTAATATTAAACATAATTTGTCTTTCACAGCACAAATTCATTTAATTTGCCTCTCCTCTTTTGATTGACCTAATATATCAGCCGATTGTGTATAAAATTGCTTTGATCGATCGAAACCGATATTCTTTGCCGATATATCGCTGCATGTCTAAGAAAAACTCATATTATTTGTCCACCAGTGTAAATCGGCCATTTTCTTGAAATGACCATCCCCGAATTCGCATCTTGGCAAACAAAGATTTGGCCACCTGTCTCATACCAAAGCATGCTGGGATACGTGGGTCGTGCCAACAGAGCCTCGGCACCTCGGTACCTACAGATCTTTTTAGGGATTCTTTGGATCCACTTATGTTTCCCGCTACCTTCAGAAGTTAAAATCATGAGCAAATGAAAAAAGGTAGTGAGCTCCTCTGTCTGGGTTTTTTCATACTGTGAGGGTCCCATCTGTGGCAGTCTTTATGTGTGGCTGCCAAACATGAGACCGGACATCACAGTGTTTCTGATATGGTTGGAATAGAGTACGGAGCGGTTGTAGGTGTTTGTTGTGATATTGTTGGCTTAGAGCAGTGTTGTGTTGTGTGCCAGTGTTTGTTATTGATGTTGGTGTGTTTGTGTGAGCTCTTTCAATGATGTCATCCAGACATATTTTTCATCAGCACCTAGTAGCGATATTCCACTGGAAGGCAGGTGACTAGTGTTGCCATGACAACAGAATTTAGACTGGCCCACTCATATTTCCTTCTCTATCTCTCTCCTAAAAGGATACTTTCAAAAACGATCTGCCAGTTATGACTAAAATCATAGTCTGTTCCTCATATAAAGGAGTTGTATCGCTTCAGAAGACCTTGAACTGGAATGTCAAGAGATGGACTATTTTTATCGTTTTATTCTGCTTTTGGAGCTGCTTTCACATTAAAGAGTAATATCACATTCTTCTTAATGTCTTCTTTTGTCTTTGTCTCTCTCTAGGCCTTTGTAAAGTGTCACTTTGACTATGATCCCACTCATGACAATCTCATCCCCTGTAAAGAAGCCGGACTCAAATTCTGCAGCGCAGACATCCTTCAGATCTTCAATCAAGAAGACCCCAACTGGTGGCAGGTGACAAATCCATAGGACTCCTCGCCCTTGTGAATGACTTTCTTCCTTCTGCAGAACACAAAAGAGGTTCTTCTAAAAAAATTTTACTATAGACATCCATCGTAAGGACACAAAACCACAGAGACATTTCTCAAAATATCTCCTTTTGTGTTTTACTGAAGAGTCATTGAGGGTGATTAATAATTTTTTATTGTTGGCTGTATTGAAGGTGTGATGTCAAGTCTGATTTCACCTGTAGGCATGTCATCTTGAAGGGGGCAGTGCTGGTCTGATCCCCAGTCAGCTGCTGGAAGAGAAGAGAAAAGCGTTTGTCAAGAAAGACCTGGAGCTGACCAGCGCAGGTTAGACACATCACACAGATGAGATTTACTCTGTAGAATGAGAAATCACTGGGTCTTATTCAGAACCCAAACAGAACTCAGTTGTGTGTAAATAATATTCACAGTAAAAATCCTTGACATTTGAAATTCAGTGCAACAGTTTATGTTAGAACTGGTTTATAGAGCAACAGTATTTACACTGAAATTAGTTTTGTGGCTCAAATATGTCATTTTAATGTTTAACATTAGCATGTTGCTAAGCTAACAAAAATATAAGTAAATTATACAAAAATGCTTATACAGACCATTAACATTTTTCTAGGATGAACTGTTTGAATCGATACATTTTATTTGTCTAGATACATCTAGAAATGCTGAATTGAAATTCAAATGTGGAATATGCTCCTAATTTCTTCAGAGACTGATAATATCAAGTCCAAATATTATAATATAAACACTACAAATTATAATAGTACAAGTAAAAACATTTTTAAGGTGCCATTTTGATTTGCTTAAGTTAGAAAGTGTTGCAGTTTCACATTTAGAAACATTGTAACAAAGTGACAAGAGACAAATAAAATGTATCGATTCAAACAGTCCAAAATGTTTTTTGCTTGTCTGTGTTAAGCATTTTTGTATAATTTACTTATATTAGGATGCAGTTAGCTTAGCAGCATGCTAATGTTAAACATTAAAATGAAATATTTGACTGTCCTTTGGACATAAGGCTTAATATATTGTTACTTTTAAAGACCAAATACAATTGCCAAAAGTAAAAAGCTAACACGAGGTTATAAACAGACTACACTACAGTCGCTCGATATCAACGTCACATCACCAAACCTCTGACAACTTTTTCAAACTTTATTTCAAACCTGTTCCCTGGTAAGCAATTACTCTGTGAATGATCGGCATCCACGTTTTTAGAGATTTGTGTCCGTGTTGCGTTACTTTTGAGATTTATGTTCGCGATGACGTCTAAAGTTTACACCCAAGGAAGTTGCTTTAGAGCAACTTTATCAAATGCCGTTTTTAAGACACAATAAAGCTTTAATAAAAAAACACAAATGAAATCTAAAGACTCACTTCCGGGGTTTGTATAGGCCATCTCTGAGGTACCTCACCGTTAAAGGGATAGTTCACTCAAAAATGAAAATTCTGTAATCATTTACTCACCCGTAGGTTGTTCCAAACCTGTGTAAATTTCTTTGTTCTGCTGAACAGAAAGGAAGATATTTGATAGAATGTCAGTAACCAAACAGATGTCATCCCCCATTGACTATGATAGTATTTATGTTCCCTCACAGGCAGTAAACGGGGAATGACATCTGTTCGGTTACTGACATTCTTCCAAATATCTTCCTTTCTGTTCAGCATAACAAGGAAATGTATACAAGTGAAGTTTGGAACAACATGTGAGTAAATGATCCCTTTAAAGGCGGGGTATCTGATTTCTCTTTGCTGTTGTTGACACACCCCTACCCCCATCTTTCGCTTTCGTCAGCGCTCGGCTCGACTAATGTCCGTCCTGTGCACCTTACTCCTGATTGGCTACAAGTTTGTTTTGGTACTCGGCCTAACTTTGTCTAAACTAGCGTAATTCGGAAATCGGACACCACGCCTTTAAATCTAACACCACAACATCGTCAGACTGAACCGGAGCAAGTTTCGCCCCCTGGGGGAAGATAAAGGTACAACCTACCCTCTATATTACTGTAATTATGAATAGAAAAAGTGATGAGTAATTCAACTGGACTCAGAGGTTTGATAATAATGATGGTCTGGTTTAATTGAGGTTAAATGGATCACTGAAGGAATAGGGAGTCATGTTGTATGTGTATACTACCAGAACCTGTGCTGATGTCCGCAGGGCCTCTGTGTGCAGGGCTGGGGGGTAAAAAGAAGAAGAAGATGATGTACTTGACCACCAAGAACGCTGGTAAACACTGACTGCTGTGCGTCTGTCGCGTCAGCACCAAAGGATGAGCATGCTCACATTCTATGTTGTTGTGATTGTTGTCTGTTCAGTGACTTTGTCACTGATTTGGATTCACAATGAATTATCACTCAGTCGTTTGTATTAGCGTAACAAAGTGTACAAGTCAGTTCCATTTCTAAATTCATAAAACGAAACCTATTTTTATAAGATTACTCCCAGAAAGGGAAAAAAGACACATGGATCTCACTCTAGCAAAGTGAAATGGAACTGACAAGACTATCAGACTAAAGAAAGATGAGATCTTTTCATCACACCAGAGTTTGATCGTCATGAGTTGAGGATCTATGAGGAAGTGGCCAAAGTGCCTCCGTTCCGCAGGAAGACGCTGGTTCTGATCGGAGCGCAGGGCGTGGGCCGTCGCAGCTTGAAGAATAAACTTCTGGTGTCAGACCCACATCGATATGGAACCACCACTCCGTGTGAGTACAGTCATATGGTTTACGCTGCATTTTTTCAATAATTAAACATTGTATTGACAAGCTCTTTTCAACACTTTCTAATGGTTAAACATTTGCAAAACCCACCGAAAACACAAAGGGTGACCAATTTATGCGTCGATTTGCAAGGCTGATGTAAAACTGTTCACGTTTTTGTTTCTGTGGACAGACACATCTCGTAAACCAAAGGTGGATGAGAAGGAAGGCCAGATGTATCTGTTTATGTCTCGCAGCGAGATGGAAGCAGACATTAAAAGTGGGCGATTTCTAGAACATGGAGAATACGATGGAAACCTGTATGGCACCAAAATCGACTCCATCCATGAGGTGGTGGACTCGGGGAAGATTTGCATTCTGGATGTCAATCCACAGGTGACCAAAACCAACTCTTTCTTTCTGAAAGTAGTCAGGAAAAATGTAAAGCGCCGTGAAAAATCACACGGTTTAAAAGAATGTTGTTTGAATTGTCAAACATCGTAACATTACAGACCCCTCCAAAATCATTTCAGTTTTTCTGGATTTACTATTTATAGGTTCATGTAAAATTATCATTTTGGTTTCATTCTGTAAACCACTGACAACATTTCTCCCAAATTCCAAAGCAATATCTTTTGTATTTGCATTTATTTTGTGTTATTTTAGGATCAGTTCACAATTGTATCTATAATGGAATTAGCATGTTTTTTACACTACTTTTATGCGTTGTTGACGTTTCCACTTTACTGGACGACTTTATTTCATTAATGAGGTTTTTTCTGTTCAAATTCAAAAGACGCTGGACTGGAATCACCACAATACCCGTAGAAATGCTGAATAAAGGCAAATGAAAAGACAAATAGATTTTTTTGTTTAAGTTTTTTTTAAATGAATTCAATAAAACAATATGTAGATGCTCACCCGACTAGAAATGTGGTAGCACATTATTAGAATGAATTATTCATCTTTACAGCTAAAATAACACATGTATTGATGTACATTGGAATGAATAAATGGGCTTAAAATTGTAACATAATTCATGATTGCTTTCCCACAGGCTCTGAAAGTCTTGAGGACAGCAGAGTTTCTTCCATACGTGGTGTTCATCGAAGCCCCAAACTTTGAGGTTTTGAAGGACATGAACAGATCTGCCATTGAAGCTCGAGTTGTGAATAAACAGATGACGGTAATTCTCCTGCTTTAGGTCTAGATATAATAAAATATGAAAGAAAATGATGAGCTGTTTCTTAAAAAGGTGCTTAACCAACTGGTGCACTTAAACAACGCTGCTGCTGGAAAACTTCCTGTATCCTGTTTTTAACTCTACACAAACAAACTGAATACAACCAACAGAACATTTGTAACCAAATGAAAAAGTTAAAGGAATATATTTAAAATGTGTTTATGTATGTAAGATTAAAACATGAAAATGAAACCGGACCAGTGAAACACAAAGATAGCACATATACATCTGTAATACGTCTGCTAAAGATCTGGAGATCTGGAAAACATCTGCTGTGTAAAAACATCTGCTAAACATCTTAGAAAGAGCTGTTGTACATCCATTCTAAATCATAAACATCTTACAGACATCTTCTGTCTATCTGACAGCAGACCTCTCAGAGATGTAGGACAGATGAGCAAACAGCATCTGCCAGATGTTTTCCAGATCTTTAGTAGACGTACTACAGACGTCTCTGAGACGTATTGCAGATATAAATGCAGACGTCAAATAGACGTGAGCCAGATGTATGTGTGCTCTTAGGGTGCTATCAGGGCAGTGTTTACATTTAGCAAAGTGGTCTTTATAATAATAAAGACACATGTTAATGTCTGATGTCTCTGTAGGACTCTGAGCTCAAACGGACAGTGGATGAAAGCGAGCGGATCCACAGGGCGTACAGCCACTACTTTGACCTGAGCATTGTGAATGATAACCTGGACGGAGCGTACCGAAACCTGAGGAGAGCGCTAGACAGACTGAACACAGATCAGCAGTGGGTTCCTGTCAGCTGGGTCTTCTGAGATCTCCTCCTCACTTCTCACAGCGACTACGGTCGACTTTACTTATGTAATGTACATTAAACGGCCCATTGTTTCAGTTTGTCCTCAAAAAAAAACATGACAGTTAGTTTTTATTTTATAAAGAAAAGACACTGAAACGCTGTGTATATCTGTAGTTGTTTTAAGAGGGGTTCTGTACAGTGCTGTATATGTATGTTTGTCATTTCTGTGACTGTAGGCCTGTAAATTTGTATAGAAACTGTTGGCAGTAAATACTGTAGAATACATTTTAGCACTAAAAATTAAAGATATCATGTTGGATTTATCAATGCTATGATTATGTTGTGGTTTACAGGATCCTTTAGCTTGAGGTATTAAATGCAGAATTAAAGACTCTTGTGATCTGTCCGCCTGCATTTTGCTTTCACTGAGCTCAAAACATCACATTTAATGATAACAGAATTTGTCATGTTTAATGTTTAAAGTGGTTATATTTGTAGATACACTGCACACTTTATTTTACTCAACTTTGGTCACTTGGATCTGATGACATTTTCAAATAAACATCATTTCGTTTTATCTACATTACAAACTTTTTTCCCATTTTTGTGGATGGGATCTGACAACTCAAATATAACACTGAAAGAAATCGAAATGATTTATTCTGTCCTTATTTTCGTTTATTCTTGCTTTAGGTATAAAATGAACAGCTTTACAGTACATAAACACTTTTAATATTCAATGCAACTTAAACATACCATTTCTTTAATAATCAGGAAAAAGGTCATGGCAGTAATTAGGTGAAAAAAATAACAAGAATATTTTTTATCTGCATGAACTGTAGTTCTCACATGTTTCCGCTAGATGGAGCTACACTTTCATCTGTCGAGTGACCACAAATTGAAACCGTTTCAGGGGTCTTCAACGTTTTCAAGGACCACTTAAAAGAGAGGGATATAGAGCAGGAGCAAAATATGTAAAACAAAACAAATTAAAGCGTAACAGCCAATATAAATAGAAGCCAATAGTAATAGGATTCATTAGCCTACTATTGTGATATGAAAGTAGGCATCACACGCAATGTTAGTTTTGTGTACTCAATGTCGGTTTTATTATATAATATGGTTAATATATATTAAGATTTTAGATTTGTAGACTCAATGGATGACAGGCCCTGGTGAATAGCACAGTGGGTTTCTGGGATGATGGAGGTTGTTGAGTCGTTCTTAAAAGTTTGTGAAAAAAAGCCATTTCATTAGATCAGCTGCACCGTGTCAAAATCTTACATAATTAAAAGTATAAAGCCCAAAACAACCAGGTTAGGTTTGCTTTGATGCTGGTTTGACCATCTTAAACCAACTAAGGACCAGCACATGGCCAGTTTAAACCAGCATCAAAACATACCAAACCAGCACATGCTGTTTTTTTCAACTGGGAAACTTAACAAAAGTGATGTTGAACTGTGCAGGGGCCCATTTTAAGAAAATGTAAGCAATGACAAATATGAAAACGAAATTAAATAATGGTAATAATATTCAATAAAGAATAAATTCAAAGATCTCCAACATTTTGTGCACAGACCAGATATTAATGTATACATACATACAAAAATACAAAGAGTGACAAACTGGTACCAGTGATGAATAACCAAATAAGCTTAACTGAACCGATGGTTGCATCTGTAAATGTAAAAACAGAGAAAGAGGGAAGAACTAAAAACTGATATGACACTCAACACTTGGGGGTTTCTTCTAGAAAGGGGGGTCAAAAGTCAATATAAGGAGTAGGCCTATTTTATCTGAGCACAGAGCAACATTAATATCTATTAATATTCATAAAACAAACACACAGATCACGGTACATTATATGAATAATATTATATGAATAAAACAAACAGTAACAAATTATTTCCTGTACAAAAAAGTTAAACACATGACACGTAAAGACGGTTGTGGCCAAAGGGATACAGCTTTCTCCACTGGGCATGCGCACTTTAATACCGGATTATTTTAATCACGCTGTCAACAGTTAATTACATTTTTTATTGATAGTTTAGGTTTAGGTTTAGGTTTAGGTTTAGGTTTAGGTTTAGGTTTAGGTTTAGGGTAGGTGTAGGCGTTGCATTCCTTCCGGCCGCAGCTGTATCCCTTCAAGCCACAACGTGACAGTTTCATCGGACGCGCGCACCGGGACTGCAGTTAAGTTCCGGTCGATTCATATTTTATTTCATTTATGTTAATATTAATTTGTGTTGTTAAATTATTATATAACAAATGTATTAAATCAATGATTTGTTGAATTTTTGACATCTAGCGGTTGAGCTTTGTATAGCAGTCTAAATTCAAAGTATTGAAAGACAAGTTTAGCTAAGTACGGTTCTTCATGTTTGCTTTGTTTGTTATCCTTTAAGAATCTGCATGCACTGTGTTTGAAAATGTGTACCGGTGTTGTGCCGAATTTGACTCTCTGGCAGGAGCCTGTAAAGGTCCTTCTTACTGTCCTGTGGATCAACATTCTGACGGTTGTCTAAGGTTCATTCTCACTCCTGGTCCGGCGATTCAACTTCCCAAACTGCATCTGGACCCGGAGCCAAAGTAGAGATGTCCTCATATATATCACCACAATGGTCGATTTCCAAACCCTTTAAGAACACATTTTAACAACAAACACTAAAATTGATGGGAAGCTCGTGTATGATGTTAGACATGACAGCATTAAAAACACAAATAATCAATATAGTTATTACCTTTAACAATTATTTTAGTAATTTAGTATATCAATATATCATCTGTTATTGAGCAACACCCTTACGAAAGTGTACCATGGTTTTACTACAATTAAAATGGAAAAAACATGGTTTTACTACAGTTAAAAACTGTAAGTTAAGAACTGAAAGTACAAGTGTAAACTGTACATGTCTGTGTGTGATTTCACTTCCGTTTGTGCATCTGCTTCATTAGCTGCAGAGTTCAACCAACCGTGAACCAACAGAGCCAGTAAACACCCACCTCATACGTGTGGTCAACTTCAGGTTCTTCATAAATTGCATCTTCTTTCTTCTCCTGAAACCAAACATGAGACAGAAATGTCAACTGGACAATGAATCAACCGGACTCGAAAAGCATTCAAATTGATTGAAAACGAAAATTCTTTCGTCATGAACGACTTCCTTCTGCAGAACACAAAAGAAGATGCTTCGAAGAACATTTCTCAAAATATCTTCTTTTGCGTTCCACAGACGACATGATGGTGAATAAATGATGACTGTATTTGGGTGATCTGTCCTTTAAAGGTGCCTGTCTTCATTTCAAAGGTCGTTTCCACGGCTCATGAAAGAGAATCTGAAGTGTGGATCGGTTTGTGTGACTCTCACCTGTTTGTAAAGCAGGACCAGAGGAACAATGACGCACAAAGTCAACAGGAAACCCTGAAGAATGATCAGCATATCTTTGATTCTAGATCTCTTCAGGATAGTTTGGGGATCAATGTGTCCTGTGAAAAAAAAGTGTTGTTGAGGGGATTGAGGAGATATACAGCCTAACATCTAAAACCAAAACTCACACCCACTGGACACTTGCAGTTCAGATCCTGGTCCCTTAGTATCGTTCAGTTTGCAGTAGTAAATGCCGCTGTCGTTGGTATTCACATTTTTGATGATGATGGAGGCGTTTCTGGTGGACGTCTTCTCCATTATAATGATTTCCTTTGTACTTTGCAGAGCGGATGGATGTTCTTTGTATGCATCAGCTTTCAGCCATTCCACTCGAGCAGGAAGAGATGGATTAGATGCCACACAGTAAATCAGGATGGTCCGGCCAGTTTTAACACCAATGAAACGCGGTTTCTGGAAAACCTGGATATGTCCTTCTGCTACGACATACAGTATGAGATGAATGAGGACTTGATAGTTCTTCATTGAATTTCATAAAATTCACTTTATAGTGAGACGTTTATAGCACATTGTTATGAGACTTCCTCTTTCACTCACAGATGGCAAGGAAAAACAACACATCTAGAGTAACTGTAATGTGCAAAATATAATTCTGCAATCTTTATAAACAAACATTTGAAAGTGAAATTGACTTGTTCTACATCTCAAGCAGTTCCGACCATGCATTCATCTCCAGATTTACACCTGGATGTGTTTAACAAATGTGAGAAACAAAGTCAATCTAGAGGAGTTTCAGTCGTGTATTTTACCTGTGATGTACATGAGTGCCATGACAGAAGAGGTCAGCAGAAGGTAATGCATGTTTCCTGCTTCTTTTCCAGAACATGTGATGAGAAGACCGGAGGAGAGCCACGGGTTCAGAGCAGAGACAACAACAGAAGGAAGCAGCTACAGGAGTTCAGTTCTGCTCGCCTCACAGAAACATGCAAATCATGTCACTCATATGGCACACTTCTGAAAGACCAACGCATCTACATGACCTTACCTAGACAATAACATGCTTCAGCCATATGTACAGTGGTGTACAATTTGATTTTTTATTTGAACTGCGCGCTTTGACATGAAAAAGGCTATCTTTATTCTTTACGTGATAACACACTTTTTATGATAATGTAATGAATTAACTGAGAAAAAATATATAACAGAAGTTTTACAAAAAAATTCTGTCTAACCTCACTTTGTATAATGACACGATCAACCATGTATATGTAAATATATAAATCCCCAAGTTAACAACATTTATGTTTGATACTCATCGTGCAGACTGCCCACCTCAAAGTAGGCGGATCAAACTTTTACCATCCTTAAGGCGACATCCCCAAAATGATAGAACTTTTACAAACAAACAATATGGCAATTTTTACTCATTAGAAAAATGGACAACTCAGATTTTTTTCAGCTATACCTTAAAATGCAACAGCTGCAGTAAGCTGGACTCATCAGTGATGTGAGAGTAGTGTAAATGCAGAATGTGTGAGATGAAGACCTGTTTGTGTTTGCGGTTCCTGTCAGTCACAGTGGGTGGAGAGCATCAGTCAGTGAGCTGTGACCACTGCGTGTGTGTGTGTGTGGAAGAGATAATACTCAACAAGTGAGTCATTTTAAATGCTTGAACAGGTTTTGTGTTGGACTTTATGGTTATTCACTTCACTTATGGGCTCCTTTTCTCCACAAAAAAAACAGGGATCTGTGTACTGCTTTTGAAAAGGAAAGCGCTGCAGGTGATGAGGGTGTGTGGTCTAGAGAGGTGAAGTTATGGTTGTGCGTCCGTATAAAGTGCAGATGGGATATGATGGAGTGGTGTGGTTTAAAGAGGTGAAGGTGTTAGGGGTGTGGTCTGAAGAGGTGATGGTCGACTCGTGCAGCGCTGCGCAGACCGATCCTCAGTTGACTTGAAGAAATGCATACCGGTTTGAAATTTTGTGGAATAGCAACATAAATCGTAATGCTATTTTGTAAGAATTGCACTGGACATGCAGTACCCATTAGAAGTTCTTTCAAATAGCAGAATCTCGCGGGTCCTAAAGGGGACCGATTTCGAGAGGGGACTCGGTTTGTCGTGACACCGGCATGCACTGCTTCAAGTCAGCCGCCAATCAGTCTGCGCAGCCCTGCATGAGAAAGGAGAAAAGTATTTGCATCAAGCAATAAAAAATAACAACTAAAGGAAACATTTTCACCACTGAACCCCATTCAAGCCTTTAGGATGTGCGGAGTGATTCAGTTCTCTCATCGTCAATACAAGATCAAAACAAAGTGAATCCAAATAAAAATATCTAGAAACAAATACAACAAATAAAAGCAATTAACAAAGCTAGTGTAGGTCTGCAACTTTTTCAGAAAGCTTTTTAAAACGATGAAACTTAATTTGCATATGAAGATCACTATTGCACAAATGACAGCGTAAGGAGCGTTGGATTGCCCAGTTCTCATTACCTGAGGTGAAAACATCTCAGCTGTGGTAAAAATAGAAGGTGTGAAACAAGAAGAGCTATCCGGTCAGGGGCGGCTGTGACACACAGAAGAAGCTCAAGTCTAATGGAAAAATGGCCTTGATAAACATCTCCAGGACAGATGTCAACACATGATAGCATGCTAAGACCGTACAACTTCACTGTGACGCCAGATCATCTGTCATGATCAGACTTCACAGCACACAGTCAGAGACACACACATTTATCTTATCAAATTTATTCTATTGACATTTAAAATGCACATTGAATTAAAAGTTGTTTCAGTGGTGAAACCCCGATGCATCTATCATACAGCAAAATGTACATATGAGCAGTAAAGAAACCAGCACACATAATATTATCTTTTCTTCAGGTAAAAATGTAAACATTGGAAAAAAAATCAACATTAATGTGAAAGCAAAACATATGGACAGATCTAAAAACTATACAGGAGGTGAACTATAAAACCCAAAAGTGCTTTATTTAGAAATTCCATATTCTTAGAAATAAGACATTTGCAGTCACTTTAAGACATGAGAACTTTTACAGCTCAAAAGAAATTATGAATTGAATTTCACTAAAACATACAACAACAAATACACATGCCATATATTACTAACAAATTTATGTCAAATCAAGGGTACAAATAACATGAAAATGTCTTGAAATGGCGTTTTAATATGAAATATGAATATATCAGGTGAAATGAATACAAGGTGTAAACACTGCATGTGCTTAACAACAACAACATGTGGTGATGATAAACAAAACATACATTAGATTCGGATGAAAAAATAGGGCTCTTTAAACAACTATGATTCATGATTTCAGTTTCAGTTTTCATGATTGAAGATATGATTTCATGATTCAGTTTGAACAAACGAGAATTAAACATACGGCAGTTCCCACAAACATTAACCATAAATTTCCACAGAAAACAAAAATCTAATGTAACACTTGATGTGGCAACTTTTACACAATATATATTCATCAGTGGAGTGTGTCAAAATGCTGCCGCTAACAAGACCTCTGTACTGACAATTGGTTTAAACCCAAAGTGTAATTTATGTTTACCAAAAATAAACCGGATTAAATATTTTTGAAAAACCAAATGAATTGCAGGAGTGATGAACCCTCCAGTTAAATGATCACAGGAGAAATTCAAACACAATCTCATGACGATTTGTAACTATTTTACATTTTAGCAAATTATACATGAACCCAATCTCATTAGTGCAGTTTCAAACGATCTGCTCTCACCCCAGTAATGGCTAGTTTTAAGGACCTTTATGCTGTTTTGTATCTAATAATTGTACATTCACGTCGTATACATTTTCCCTGCGATCAGGTTGAATATTCAGTTGTGACTAGCGGGGCGTTAAGAGGAAGTGTGTCAGCAGGAGACGTTTAGTCATTGCAGAACGAGTAAAAGCCACGAGGATTATAGCTGTTCCTCCACATTTTACCCAAAAAATGACTGCAGCGGATCTCATTTACTGTCTCCAACTTTCTGTTACCATGTGAACTGATATTATGAATAGTACACAGGACAGCCAGCCCTTGTTAAATGTGTAAGGACGCTGTTAACTGTACAATTATTTGAGTAATACTAGATACTGTAGACAGTTTTAGGATTAGTCACAGGAAGCTAAAAAGACAAGTTGCAAAAGCATGTTTCAATGTCACATGAATGAAAACAAGATTGTGAGGGTCTGTTAAATGCACGCAGCATTTTTTGTGAAGACAACCGACATGATTTTGGCGAGAGTCTGAGGCGGCACGATTTGACGGAGGCGGCCACCTCCAATTTCTCTATGGAGGGAAAAGCCCTGCATATATTAAATCATAGTAAATGTAGTTAAATTACAGATAAAATAAGAGTAATCCCTCACTTTTCAAGGGTTACTTAAGTTACTTAAAGTTACTTAGTAACAAGTTACACCCAACAGTGTTTATTCATATAAATTTGATCTAATTGAAAAGTTCTTGCACAAACTGCTTTCGTGTCAATGTCTGTTGATCTAAAAAAAAAAATTTTTTGTACAATTCACCAAATACAAATTCATACAAAAAAGTCAACTCGTAAAATAGTTACAAATTCCCACCAAAACAGGCTGTTTTTTTAATAAAAAAGTGTACACAACAGCGTACACAACTTACAAGAGCAGAATAACTTGACTGAAGTCCCAGCGATTCTTCTAGATTTTTCTAATTAGGAAAAATTAAGAAGAAAAGTCCCGACTCTAAAAAGTTTCAATAAAAAAAGGTACTCCCAAAAATCTAGCATTCCAGTGCTGTCCTGTAAGTCTGGGTTCAGGTGGATTATCACAGGCCCACCGCTTACACCACTGACTCTTTGATGGTTGCCTTCTCTGAACTGGAGAGCTCATGAACCGTGCTGGGTGCGGAGCGGAGGATCACCTCGCCTGTGAGCTCCACCGGCACTATGAGCTGTCCCTGCGGTCGAGGGTAAGTCACTGACACTCTGTGCTGTGCGACCGCCGTGGGTTCGGGTGGATGTGCGTTAACTGGCATTGGTCTTATCTGCAGCTCAAGGGCCATGGCGAGTTCCGGGTTGCTGCCATAGAAGGCATCCATTTTCCTCGCGACCAGGTCCTCGTCCCCCTGACTCCTAGCTTTGCTCTTGGAACGCCGCATGGAGCAGGCGTGACGGACAGCACGTTTAAGCAGATGTCTGCGGTACGTTCGCTGAATGACGATAACCGCCCGCTCCTCCTCTTTCCTCCTGACGGTGGTGACGATGGGCTCGAAAGAAGCATTGCTCGTAAGGAACTTTGCTGCCATGCTCTCTTCCATGGCAGCCATCTCAATGGAGTCACCCAGAACCTCTCGGGTTACTGCTAAGAGAACATCCAGACAGTGTATTTTGTCGCCCATTACGATGGGCAGATCCATGGCGATCAGTCTGAAGCGGTTGGGTTTGGCCACGCGCAGTGGATCCTGCAATGTGTCGACAAAGTCAAATAAGCGGTCGTATTCAATAAACAGCGTGCCTTCGACGTCAAATTTCTTCCACGTCTCGTCAAACATATCAAAGTCCTCCTCGCACAGCGGGTCTCCACTCTCCTCCTGAGCGACGTTAAAGTTCTCCAGAATAATAGCGATGTACATGTTGACCACTACCAGGAAGGTCATGATGATGTAACTGCAGAAAAACATGATGCCCATGGGGGGATTGCCACAGTTGCCCCTGAAGCTGGTCCCAGGGTTCTCTATGTCAGGGTCGCAGTCCGGAGGGCCGCTGTTCAGGATGGGCAGCAGAAGGCCATCCCAGCCCGCTGAGGTCGTGATCTCAAACAGACAGATGATGCTGCCGCCAAATGTTTCGAAGTTGAAGAGGTCGTCGATGCCCGCCTGCTTTTTCACGTAGGCGAAGTTAGACATCCCGAAGATGGAGAAGATGAACATGATGAGGAACAGAAGCAGTCCGATGTTGAAGAGTGCAGGAAGTGACATCATCAAGGCAAACAACAGAGTCCTAATGCCTTTCGCTCCTCTGATTAGACGCAGCACACGGCCAATCCGAGCGAGTCGAATGACGCGGAATAGGGTGGGAGACACAAAGTACTTCTCGATTATGTCTGCTAACATTAGACCTTGAGAGAGAGAGAAGATACAGAATGTAACAAACCGGTTGAGTACCTGTAGAGTCAAGAAATAAATACTGAAGTGTACTTCACAGAACTTCTAGTGCAATCGATCTTAAAGAAATATACTATTCAAAGCTCTCAAAATTTACTCTCACATCATTCCAGATGATGTGAAGTTTTAATATGGGACCTACAGTATACATCTATATAAAGTGACAGACATTTGTGTTCAATTTAAGAAAGGAAATCATTTGAGTCATTCGCGTCCCTTGGGACATAACATGGAATATTTTATAAAAAAATGGGAATAGAATATAAAATGGAAAATATAATGAACCCATCTCCACCATAGAACACTATGATATGTCCTCATATTTATTTAAATTAAGTGTAAAATAATTATTCTCATTTTAGTACAAGTAGGTTGAACTGTCATGTTTCTAAGTCATGAACTGTATGCTTAACTTCAGTTGCAGATATATTACAGAAAATCAAATATATTTTCAGTAGTAAAAATCTTTAAATAATTTAGTGCGCCTGAGATAATTGTCCCCCCGTTACTCTGATTGTAATCCCTCTGACCACACAGCCTGGTTGCTCTTTTAGTCACATTATTCTCAGCAAGTAACATACAATATGAGGCAAGAAACACTCTTTTTATTTGCTTTTTCTTCTACATTTCAGAATAGATCACTGATGCGGTAAAGCATAACATGTCCTCTCTGTTATGCTTATTTATAGAGGAAACAAAAATCATCATTTTCATAAACATGTTCAAAATCTTCCTCCAAGGCCACCATGTGGTTAGAAATGTCGGAGTTTAGCATAAAATATCACTCCTGTTAGTGTCCAACCTGTTACATTGTGTCCACCCTGTTCATGTTCCATTTTTTTGTATTAAAGGAATACTCCACTATTTTTTGAAATAGGCTCGTTTCTAGGCTGATATGATAAGGAACTATACTCTCATTTCGGAGTAATAATCATGGAAGTTTGCTGCCGTTAGATGGCCGCAGCACACGTTATAAGTACAAAAGAGTCAAGTTTTAAACAGGAAAAATATCAAAACTCTTGCTACTGGTCTAATTGGATTGAATGATCTATGCTACGCTATGCTAAAAGTACAATTGCCAGACCAGGAAGATCAGTTGAATAGATTTCAAAACGGTAAAACTCAACTTATGGGGGAGTTGGAGAATGAGCGTATTTTCAAAAAATCTGATTACATGCAAGAAATGAATTGGCAAAAGGAAGTCACTTAAAAATGTGACAAAATTGCCTTAAAGTCCCTTTTTATACTTAATAAAAGGCATTCAGATTAAACTGTTGCATAAACATTGTAATTACATTAGAAAATACTTAAGTTACAATGTTTATGCAACATTGCAATTTTAATGGCTTTTATTAAGCATAAAAAGGGACTTTAATGCAATTTAGTCACATTTATATTTCGATAAAGTGTTACAGTTTCAGGGAAAAGTGAGGGACAATTTAGCCCTTAGAAATTGCAGATTTTACATTCACTGATAAAGGAGTATTTCACTTTAAAATTAAAATGTCATGACAATTCAAACACCCACATGTCACACAAGCCGCCCATGTGTTTATTTCTAGACAACATCCTTATTCATCAGCTGGTGTCATGTAAAGCCTTTTGAAGCAGCGATGAAACTGAAATTTGGACCTTAACCATCAGCCCTCCGTTGAAGTTCATTATATGTAGAAGAACCCTGGGAAGTGTTCCTCAAAAGCGTCAACTTGTTTTCGACAGAAGAAATAAACACACGGATGATATTTAGGTAAGTGACTTATAATGCAATTTTAATTTTAAAGTGAACTACTCCTTTAATTCAAAAGACTTTACAAAAAGAGATGAGAATGTCCTTAACAGGGGAGACATTAGGCGTTTGTTGCATGGTTAAAAAACCTCTTCCTATGTCTGGACCTGTAGTTTTTCTTCTAGTAAAATAAGCCCTTCTTCAACTGAAATAATTAAATCATGGAAAGTTTAGCCTTTTTATGGAATGTTACTACTTTGAAATGGCATTGAATCATCTTCGGGTAAGTAAATGATAAATAAATCCAAATGTTTGGGTGAACTTTTCCTGTAGATAGTAAGTTCTCTTCTGTCCGTGAGCCATTTTTGGGTTATAAACCACCAGTTGAGAATCGCTCAAGTTTATTCATTCAAATATTCCATCAAAAATAACAATAAACAGTACAGCTGCAATTTTACACTTACCTGCAATAGACAGAATGACCACGACGAAATCAAAGACATTCCAGCCAATGGTAAAAAAGTACTGTCTGAGCGCAAATAACTTGAGCACACATTCCCCTGAGAAGACAATGATGAAGACCAGGTTGATCAGGTAGAGGATCTCCTCTTTCTCAGGACTCTGGTCATCTGTCTCCACCATCATGGTCACCATATTGAGACAGATGAGGACCATAATGAAGATGTCAAAGAACTGCTGTGATATCAGGTCGAACACCAGCCCCTGAATCCTATTCTGTTCAAAACACAACACATCACAGATGATTCGCTTCAAAACCGATATACAGTACAGAAACCGATAATACATAAGCGACGGTGAGGTTCATACAGTTGGTCGAGGGATGGGTTTGACAGGTTTTTTGGATCCCAGCTTCTTCATGGCATTGTAGTATTTCTTCTGCTCCTCAGTCATGAAGATGTCCTTCCCTCCAAAGTGCAGAACAAACAGATATTAATGATTCTTTCTGATAAAGGCTGAATCGTGACTGAATTCACTAGACTGAAAAGGAGCGGATGCTTATCTTGGACTTCTGCTGATTGAAGTTGTCGATGATGACGCCGATGAAGAGGTTGAGTGTGAAAAACGAGCCAAAAATGATGAAAATCACAAAATACAGGTACATGTAGAGGTTGATCTCGTAGGACGGCTGTTCCCCTACCTGACACAGAAGAATCAATGATTCTTCCTGTTCCACTTTAAAGGTAGAGTCACTCAAAATAAATAAATGAAAATTCTGTTTTATTGCACTCATGCTCTGCTATCTTGTCTAAAGAATGATAACAGATGTTCGACAGCCATGTAAAAAGTCCACTTTGTTCCAAATGAGAAGTAAGAGCTGCTTCAGTATCAAGACAGGATTTACATTTTTGGCCGTACCGTCTTGAAACCCCATGAATAGCGTTCGTTCCGTCTCTGGTTCAAATGTCATGTAAACACACATAGAACAGCTCTACATTGTAATGTACCTCTCTAGAGTCCACTGCAGCATACATGATGTCCATCCAGCCTTTAAATGTGGCCTGTGTGAGAGAAGAACTCTCTGAACATCAGCACATTCAACACAAGCCTGTTTTTTATTATTCACATGAACTGTGTTACCTGTGGATCCTCTGAGGCATTAAAAGAAAATACGATGGAAATGACAATCACTCTAAATACAGTTGAATAGTTATGGATGTGTGTGTGCTGTATGTCATAGACTGTTCTTTACATAGAGAAAACTAACGATTTGCAGTAGAGAGAGGTAGCCGAGTCCAACGTTGTCATAGTTGACCTTCACATTGACCCAGCGCACCTCGTCGGTTTCCATCAGAGACATGCAGTCACTTTGGTTGTTCACCACATCTATGGAGAGCCGCTCCTCCGTGGTGCTGTTGATGCAGTGGTAGAACTTCCCAGCAAACAGATTGACTCCCATGATGCTGAAGATCAGCCAGAATATCAGACACACCAGAAGAACGTTAAAGATGGAGGGGATGGCACCAACCAGCGCGTTCACCACCACCTGTATGGAGTATCACAATCTGATTGGTCGAATTTGCTTTCCATACATTGGACAGTATGTAAATTGTTCTTTCACAGTTTGGTCTCAAATAGTTTAAAGAGCAAGACATAATCTGTGAACCCTATAAAAACACGGGAGTAAACAGATGCAGAGAGACAATTATTTGGTACCCTCATTCCCTCGAATCTTGACAGTGCTCGAAGAGGCCGAAGCGCCCTGAGCGTCCGGAGAGATTTGATAGGTCCAAGATCAGAATAACCCAATAAATTGGCAACTAAGCTCACAACCGACACCTTAAACAAAAACACACAAAAAACCCTGATAAAAGCAGCAAGAAACATTGAAAACTGCCATTTGGTCCAAAAGGTCAACTCACATCTACAATAAGGAAGTCTAGCCAGCACCATGCATTGGTGAAGTAGGTCTTAAAACCATACGCCACCCACTTCAGTAACATCTCCACTATGAAGATGTACGTGAAGATTTTATCAGCATACTCCAGGATGGTCTTGATGACTTGACGACGCTCGATGTTGATGTCTTCAAATGCCTGAAGCGATGAAAACGAGAATTTAACAGCACAAACTATAAACACATGATTAGATTGAGACTACGGGCTGATGACTGAGAGACACACCAGAGCTCCACTACTGAGGAGGATCATGAAGATGATGAAGGTCTCAAAGTAGTCGTGCTCAACGATGGTAAAGCACGCTCTCCGAAGGTTCCACCACCTCTTCCCCCGACCCTCTGTGATGTCCACATTCAAAAACGGACATCGTCTAACACAACCTAACAGAAATAAATAAATCAAACTAAGGCAAGTTCTTGAGGGTGTTGCAGTGGCTTGGACTGGATTGACGTGCGGTGAAAACCTTCAGTGAAACAGGGCTCTGGATCTTCAGGTGCTGGTTCCTCTTCTTCCTCGGGTTCTGGTTTGGGTTCTGGAGGCATGTAGTCCACTGTACTGCACACTGATGAATCGTCATCATTAAGAGCTACCTGTGCAGAGAGACACCTGTGATGTCACACGGATGACGCAACAAGTCCAAACAAGTCAACAAACCCCCATTTTGATTGGCAGCAACTGCATATCATAAAACTGTTGTTTCTTTACACCAGCTAGAGGTCAGAGTACATTAACTATGTGCTTGACATCAACACAAAACTAAACAGCCATTTACACTAAATTATTTTCAGTTTTATCTAAATTTACTATTTATAGGTATGAGTTTAGGTAAAATTATCATTTTATTCTGTAAACGACTTACAATATTCCTTCCAAATTTCAAACAAAAATATTGTTTTTATTTGCTTTCTTTTTACAGAAAATGAAAACTGGACAAACAGTTGAAAATAACAGAAAAGATGCTCTTTTTTATTCAGATCTCAAATACTGCAAAGAAAACTAGTTCAGATTTACTTTTAAGCAATACTTTCTTTTACGGAACACAAAAGAAGTCATATTTATTTTATTTTGTATTTAAGGAAAAGTTCAAAAATGATTTCTTATGGGGTAACCTGGATTTTCATCACAGTTTTCATGTGTCTTGTCATTCTGTCAGTCATTCACATTGCTGTTGGATGACTTTATGTTACTCCTGAGGTTTAATTTTGTTGAAATTCTACAGACACCGGACTTGAATGGCCACAACACATCTCGAAATCCTGACGATTAAAGCTAAAATACGTTTGCAGAAGTGCAAAAGTTGTTCATTAACTAAAACACGGACTGTAGAGAGAAAATTGTTGATAGGACCCATCTAACTAGATACAACAAAAATAGAGAGAGGACTGTTGACTTACCTTTCCCTCATCTTCATCAGAAGATTCATCTGAATCCTCCTCCTCAACATCAGACTCACAGCGAGCTATAGGCACAGTGATGACTGAAGGCTGTACACAGTTGGTCAAACTGTCGGCCACTGTTTCCTTCTGCAGGTGATTTAATGCCTCCAGTTCTGTGTCCGTCTCCCCGGCCTCTTTTTTGACATCAGGTTTTTTTTTCCCAACCATCCGCAGCACCATACTGGCAATAAAGGCTTTGAGCCAGTCTATGGCTCTGGTGATGCGGCCGATGGCGATCTGGAGGTTGTTCATCTCGCCGTCCTCATCACCTGTAGACAGGTTATCTCCACTGAAGGAGCTGAGCAGCAGGGCCAGGAACAGATTCAGCACCTGATGATCACACGACACAACCTTTCAATGACTAACATCAAAAACAACAGCACGACTTTTGCTGAAACTTCATTGTGTAACCCGTAATTTAACAATCATAGTAGTATAGCGGTGCTATAAAGGTTAGACTATGAAGCGTGACGACTATTGTGGTGAATTTTGTTTGTTCTGATCACGGGGAAATAAGACTTAAGCCATGTGTTTGTAAACTACTGAAAAAAAGCACAAATGTCAAAACCCCTGAAGAGTCCCAAAACACCCTCAGACCCCAGAGGGTTAAAGGAATAGTTCACACAGAAGCTGGGTGAGTTTAAACTATTTTTTTTATTACATATTGTTTCAAGCCTATGACTTTCTTTTACAGAACACAAAAGAAGATATTTTGAAGAATGCTGGTAACCAAGCAACATTCACCCACATTGACTTCCATTGTGTTAACACCAAACCACCTAGACATTTCTCAAAATATCTTCTTTTGTGTTTCACATAAAAAAGAGTGAGGTTTACATTTTTTCTAAAACTAGAGAGTGAATAAATAATGACAGAATTTCTATTTTGGGTGAACTATCCCTTAAAAAGGCAAATTCCATTGTGATGAGGGATTAGTTGATAACCGATATAGTGGTCGATATACAGAATCTAAATATTAATATACAATTTTCTGAGGCTGAAACAAAAGGCAAATGTGGACCACTGAAGAAAACCAGGTAGGCATTAGTTCTCTTTTTTATCTGAAAATCCTGTACCAAGCCTAGTTTACAATAGTTAAAGATTCTTTAACTTTCAAACTTTTTTGCTATCATTTTAATTGAATCAACAAATGATAGAAGTTCTTCAAGAGCAACCCAGAAACATTTCTCAATAGCCACAAGTCTTACAGGTTTCAAGACAGAAAGCATTCAGACAGCTGTCTGATTCAAACGATATGCTTTTGTTCCTATAATTTACACATTCATAAATATCTACTGTACATACTGTGCCTACATCAACAATGTTTTGATAATAACAGTTAGTGAATGATCATGACAGAAAGACTGTACTGTACGCAGCGTGCACTTGGAGTGCTTCAACCAGAAAAGAAAGACTCATCATTTATCGGCTACATTTATTGGACTGATTTGATTATCAGGCAGATCCTGATAACATTTAAACCACCATTTATCATCCGATTCCAATACGGACGATAATTTATTGTGCATCCCTAACTGTGACAACTTACACCACATACTGTAGCAGAAAACACCTTGTTTAAAACCTTTTTCCTAATGCAATAACCGCAAAAGAGATCAACAGGTTTAGTAGTCAATACCTGAGAAATATAAACTGGAGTAAAAATCCCCGCTATCCTCTAAATATATACATATGCAAAATGTCAGCATTTGGAACATCAGCCAACATCAGCGATAAAAGATAATCTTTGTCACAAATATTTGGTTTCCCTGCTATACATAGACAGTATCAGGTTTATGTGGCCCTGTCATAACGTAGCATTAATAAAGATAATGTCGTCTGGGGGAGCGGTGCAGGGAGCTATCTTTAGTGTGAGGGGAAGATCACTAGACTGATCTGAGATCTGACAGCCGGACTGCTCCACAGAACCCAGTTTTAACACCGCATTTTAAAAACAATAAAACTATGTTGAGAAGAATAAACATTTGGTGGAAAAGCATCAAAAAATCACACTTCATTACATGCAGTCATATCTTTCATATTTCAGTTTATGTATGAGCGTAACAAGAAACATATTCCCAAACTAATTCTCATTAGTCGTGTTTTGTGTGACAAAATATTCCTAAACATTAATAACCGCGTACATCACGTCACACAATACAGTATTGGCCATTCTCAGATCATCTGACATCAGATCAGATCTGAGAAACACACATGGAGCAGGTGCTGTGATTTTCAAGCCAAATGAGGCCACAGATATTTGGTTTCCCGTGCTATAATCTCTGCTCACGACACCGACAGCGCTGATGCTGCGTGTGCGATTTATCATGTGTGTGTGTGTGTTCTGCTGATGTGCTGTGAAGAGCGGATTTTTCATTCATGCAACATAAACACATGTGTTTACCGTACTTGAGCAAAGAATAATGTCTTTCTGTAAAATGTAAAATCTGAATGCGTATTTTAATTTATTACTATTACTTATTTATAATTATTACATTGATATAAAAAATATATCATAAGACAACTATTATTACATTTTATTCAAAACAATTATGGTCATCTTATATATATATAATTATATATTTAATTAATTATTATTCATTATATATCATTTATAATTACATAATTATGAATATCATAATTGATATAATGCATGTGTTTTAATTTTATATACTGTACATTAAAGGGAAATTTCAGAGGCAAAACAAGGTTCCCTATGTTTTACTCACCTTTAAGGGATCCTGACTGAATATGACTTTCTTCTTGAAGAATAATGCAGTCGGAGTTATAATACCGGATATCATTTTTCTTCCAAGCGTTCGAATGGGCGTCCACTTTTGAAGCTCCAAAAACTGATCAAAGAATGGCTCGACACAGCTCTTAACCAAGGTCTTCTGAAGTGAATCATTGCTTTCGTTTAAGAGAAATATCCATATTGACAATGCTATTAATGTGTGTGAACCTGTGGCATATTTTTCAGGCAAATGACTTAATGACGTAATTTCTGGTGACAAACGCGCTTTGTTCCAATAGGATGTTGGCTCATCTGTGCAGGAGCACCATCATTTGCTGGAAAAACAAGCCTCAGGTTCACCCTAATAGCGCTCTCAATATGTATATTTCTCTTAAACAAACACATCGGTTCGCTTCAGAAGACCTTTGTTAAGACCGTGAGTTGTATCGAGCCATTCCTTGATCGATTGGATTTTCAAAAACTCGTCGCCCATTCACTCCCATTCTACCGCTTTGAAGAAAAATGATGCACGGTATTATAACTCCGACTGTATTATTCTTCAAGAGGAAAGTCATATTCAGTCAGGATGAGTAAAACATAGGGAAATTTTGATTACCTCTGAAATATCCCTTTGAGTACTCATTAAGCTAGTATACATTAACATCATCATACTTAATATAATAATACAGTCTGTACTAAATATAATTTAATATAAAATATAATCAATGTATTTATTGTTGTCAGTATTGATCATAATTTCATCTATACATATATATATATAAATGTAGATATAGATATTATTATGATTAACATAACTAATGTATTTACTGTTGTCTGTATTGCCTATAATTTCATGCATACATAAACGATATATGATATCTCTAATGTATTCGAGTCATCTTGCATAGTTTTGTGAATGAATATAAATACCATTGAATTTACAGAATATATGGATAGCCTCTGAGAAGTGAGCCTGTTTATTCTGCTCTCCATGCACATGCTGAAATTTGAAGCTGTACTGATTTGCATTCAGTGTCATTTCTCCTCCGCGTCGCTGCCCAAGTCTCTGTTGAGAGAAGGTAAAGAGCTGGCAAGCACCAGAGCTCTACAGCTGTCCATGTTTGTTGCATGTGTGCCAAGAGTCTCAGCATGCAGCCAGATTCAGAAGCGATGTTTGCTGGCTCTAGTCAGAGTGTGTAAATACAGCCAGCACTAAACATGCAATGAGGTTTGTCCTGAAGACAAGTGTGATAACCACTTGAAGACTTTGTCAGGGGTTAAGTAATGATGCTTTTGTTAGCCTGCTAAAACAGACCACATCCTTCTTTCTCTAAGCTTAACCCGTGAGGAAGTTCACTGACCCATTTACACACACAGCTGTTAGCACCTCATCATAAAGATATCAAACGCAGCTTCCTGTTGTCATACAACAAAGCCAAACACCACAGCTGCTGGTGAAAATCAGACGTGTGGGTTATTAAGAGGTTTTCTCCATGCTGTTAACGTTCTTTTGTGTTGTAAAAAGGTCCGCTGGTGCCTGACACTTGAACATTCCAATGCCTTTCAAATTAACGCCTGATTATAAGTGGGATATTTCGAGAGCTCTGCTGTTAAATTCTGTGTCACCTGAATGTCAACAGCAGGCCTCTTGACCTCATCTGTGCTCACAGGGGCTTGACTTTGCTGCCGCTTGTTTTTTTTTATCACTAAGCTTTAGAATAACATTTATAAAGATTTACAGCTTAGCAGTGATGACTGATGCCAGGGTTTCTCCTGTATAGCGTGAAATTGGAGACGGCCTCCGTCAAATCTCGACAAAATTATGTTGGTTGTCTTCACAAGAAATGCTGCGAGCATTTAACAGACTGTAATTTGTAACTGCAGTTGTGGCATTACGCCATAAAGAGTTGCAGAACAAGAGCTAATCTGTGTTTGACGGCTGTTCGTTTTGCATCCAAGTATGTTTAATTTCTTGAAATTTCTTAAATGAACATGACGTACATCATTTTAATGTCTTTAGCTGTGCAGTTGGATCGTTGAATCAGCGTATACTGTACACCGCGAGTTCTCCAGTATGAACAGACATTGCATTCAGAACGACTCGCATACGAATGACTCATTTGAACTGATTCTTTCAACTATTGAACTTTTCAGTCACCTGCAAATATAAGAGATTATTGAATCATTTAAAGTGAACCAAGAATGGTAAATTCAGTTGGCTAATGTGGGCTAAATGGTTGAAAATGATAAAAAAAAGCTTTATTTGATAAAAGGATAGTCAGTTTGGTTGAATAAAAGTAATGTTTTGTATAGCTTAGTAATTGTCATTTTCATCTAAATTTATTAGAACTTTTAATACGTCAAAGTCAGTTTGGTACTGTAGGCCTAAGTCTGTGTGTGCAAGATCAGGATGGCACCACCTCCGCTTCATTATGAGCCAGGAAAAACCCAGGATGCCCGTCCTTTACACAAAACTACTGCAACGTACACCAGCTCTACACAGTTTAAAGTCCCCTTTTGGTCGAAAATTGTATCCCTTGAAACTAGCCTTTGATCAGCAAAATTACATATTTAAAATTTTTTTTCTTGTGAAAGTTATTTTTCCTGTCTTAAAATAGCTTGAATATAACTCTACCCCTCACCTTCACTAACTATACGCAGATACATGCACATGTAAATTAGCCCCGCCTCCATTCAATCGCACTAGGCAGTTCAGACGCTGCAAAACTGAAAGTGAAACTGAGTGCTGAAACAGCAGCGATTCAGCCGAATATATGCACCATCTCTTCATATTTATGCTTCAAACTGCTGATCCACAGGGATCAAATGAGTGGATGTGATTGGTTACAGGTTTATGACATCATTAACCCTGGGCAATTTTCAAAGCGCACTGTCTTTGGTAAACTGCAGTTTTGAAGAAAATACTCAGCAGTGGTTTAAATGATAACTTTGTAAATGGCTGGTCTTAAAGCGCATTAAAAACACCACATAAACCTATAAACAAAATTAAGAACTTGATTTCACCACAGGGGGTCTTTAAAAAATCTTTATAAAGATGATTTACATTTACACATCTGCATTTTTCTATTCTGGTCTGTGCATACAGTTTAGTTTTCGCAGTCACCCTGAGTGCGAAATAGGAATTTAGTAGAGGTACCACCAGGTTTACTTACCACCAGGTTACCAATGACCATGACCATCATGAAGACCACCAAACACATCCCTGTACCAGCAACCTCCATGCAGTCCCACATAGTCTCGATCCACTCTCCACACAGGATACGAAAGACGATGAGGAACGAGTGAAAAAAGTCGTGCATATGCCAGCGGGGCAATATGCAGTCCTGCGATATCTTACAGACGCATTCCTTGTAGCTCTTGCCAAAGAGCTGCATGCCCACCACCGCAAAAATGAAGACGACAATGGCCAGGACAAGGGTCAGGTTCCCCAGAGCACCCACTGAGTTACCAATGATCTTGATCAGCATGTTAAGGGTGGGCCACGATTTAGCCAGCTTGAAGACACGCAGCTACTTCCAGGATACGGAGACGAAAACAAGCACAACCAGAAACAAAATAACATCAATGATGTCCAACCAAGTCACACGCAGCAAATAACAGCAAAGATTGAGAACTCGAGATTCAGACTTACCAAACGAAAGGACCGCAGAACAGACAGCCCCTGGACATTGGCCAGTCCCAACTCTACCAGGCTGAGTGTGACAATGATGCTGTCAAAAATGTTCCAGCCCACCTGGAAATAGTAGTAAGGGTCCATGGCAATAAGCTTGAATACCATTTCTGCTGTGAAGATTCCGGTAAATACCTACATTGGAAAAATAATTATGTTAGTGCTATGAGTGAAAACATCCTGCACATATAATCAGGACCATAAAATGCAGTCATCCTTATAGCTTCTGTACTTGCTATAACCATTCAAACGTGGTCGTGGTTGATGAATCACAGTTAAGAACGTTGACGGCAACTTTATCAATCAATTCCAAATCCAAGATGAACGGTTATGTACTGTTACTGTGAGTGAATCTGGATGAAGACACTGCATGATGAACTGAGAGTATGGATGAAGGAATTTCTTACAAAAAATAAGTTTATTAAGTATACTTAAGTTAAGTTAGCGCATATTGCAAGAATGCAAATATCCATGTACGAGTAGCATACTTGCAAGCATACTATTTCAATACTACTTGGGACTAAATGGTACGCTTTTAAGAAAACATTAAAAATATAGAGTTTACTACGTAAGTTACATCTAGGTTTCTCATTTGTACTTCAACTGTACTACAAAAGAACGTAGACGCTCACCGAAGTATACAAACTAATTTCAATACTTTAAAGTATACTCTCAGCAAACTAGATTACTGGTTTTCTTTAAGTGAACTTAACATGATATTTTAAGTTTACCAAAGTTGTATTTAATTTTTTTTCACTTTATGGTTAAATTTTTTATAAGAACAGTTCCACAGGTTTTACTCTAAAACTACTTTACACCAAAGCATACATGTTGCTCGGTAAACTTGAACATGAACACAGGATTAAATAGACTACTCATTTAAAAGAGTAAACAGGCCATGTACACCTAGAATACTTCATCATACTTTCAATATTATATCTATTTAAAAATTGAGTACAATTTAGGCCAAATGTACTAAGTCCTTTCTGTCAGTATATAAAGTATATTTCTAAGAAGAACAAAAAGTATACTGGAACTACACTTTCGTATTTTAAGTTTAAAAGCACCATACTCAAAGTAAACTTTAATAAACTTCATTTTTGTAAAGGACTGGATGATGGAAACTGATGAATGCATCTAAAATGGTCAGGAAATATCTTAATAATTTTGGGCTCCAATAAGATCAAAGTCATGAATTGTTGATTACTCATCAGTATGCATTTCAGGCTCCATGCTTTGTCATGCTGGTTAGTGCTGGTTTGATGTTGGTCCATCATAGCCACGTAGTTCAGCCACAGAAAAGCCAATCAACCAGCGTGGTCTTTCTAAAGAAGCTGCTTGACAAGGATAGAAGCCATTTCTAGTTAACAACACAAGCATTTCACACTGATGACCAGAATCCACAACACAACAAGATCTGGTGGTCTTTTAGACAGGATAACTTCAGTACTCCAAACGTATCGGTGTAACACTAACCAAGTTGCCCACTGAAAGAACATGTTCGAAATCCGGACTCATGGGGTAGTGCTCCATGGCCATGAAAAGTGTGTTGAGCACAATGCAGATGGTGATACCTAGATCGACAAATGGGTCCATCACTACAAAATGGACCCACTTCTTAAAGACGATCCAGGGAGCGAAGCAGTCCCATTTAAGGAAAATGTCTGCAAACTTATACCAGCCGGGTGGACAAGGCCTCTGAGCCTCCTCCAACTCTGCGGAGACAAAAAGACGCAGAAACAGAGAAAAGTGAACACACATTTCAAAATGCAACGGCTGTTTATATACATTTAATCAAATCGCAGAGAAAGACTAAAGCCACACCCACTATTTTTCTCATTACAGATTTCATTTCACTCGGAAATGCGTCAAAATACGGAAGCGAAAACGCTCGCAACTTCCGATTCACGGGGACTTTAACGGCTGTGTCTCATTTCGTAAGGCTACTAAGTCATCGAGGCTGTCTCCTTTAATAAAATCAGGTAGGACTCTCCGGATGCACCCTTCAAATGCAACCTTCTTTGACAGGAGTTCGGAGGATACATGAGCTGTATCCTTCGTTGCTTTTGTTAACCCACAATTCTTTGAGTAGGCCAAGGTCTGTTATTTGAATAAATGGCAACAGCTGCACATTCAATCGAATTTGTGGTGTTTAAATGTTTACAGTTTACAATTTGTGTCACTTTTTTTTATCTTAGCAAGCATATGTACTAAATAGGTTTACAAGTGTTTAGAAAGGCAAACATGTTATATTTCTTTAACTCTTTTAGCATTGTTTAGGGTAGAAAGTAACCAACCTCTTAAATCATGTAGAAATCCTTTAAATTAATTTGACAGGTGTGTAAGTGCAAACGTGTTGTCATAGCAACGTGGTTCTTCCTGTTTCCTTTTCTGACAGAATGTCCTACGAAGGATGTCTCGTTTAATTCTAAGATGGGAATCCTCCGTATATCCTTTAGAGGATGATACCTATGGAGGACACAAGAACGCAGCCTTACGAAACGAGACACAGCTAACATTTATCTAGATCCTGAAGCCAACACAGTTAAGAGGACATTCTAGAGCATTTGGACCAATGAAAAACAGTCTAGATTAGCGTTTCTCAACTGGTGGGTTGCAAGAACGTTGTAATTTGGTCGTAAAGTGTCTAAGAAACAACATCAACAACAAAAAACATAATTCTTATTGTTTCTCTGATTTCGAGACTTTTATTTTGAAACACGTTCACGAAAGCTGTAGGCAGATGGCTTATTGAGTGAGTGCTCGCTGTCCCAATTCAATATCTGCATTTAGGTGAGATGATGTAATTTCACCTCAGAAAAATTAACTATCCTGTCAGACGTTTACAATGCTAAACTCAAGCAAATGTCTTCACTGAAGCGATTAAGAAACTATGAGCATGGCATGCAACTTGTGAAATGAAACTCAAGTACCTAAAAGTTACAGAACTGGTGTTAGCCGCGAAGGATTTACATAAAGGTATGATATTCATTTCCATCTTTCATTAAGAGTTCATTTTAGTATTGTGTGTTCACCATGGTTACTCTTGTTTCCATAACCCCAAAATGCCATTTTATTTTCGCTTTGTGTTCATTTTTATATGTTTGTTACGGTGGCTCAAACCAGAAATTTTATTGAAAAACTAGTTTGGGACTGCTAACCTTAAATTATAAGATGTTCATTGATCAACATTAGTCACACATTTTTGTTAGCATTTAAGTATTATTAAAGTATTAGTCTGTCTAGTACATATGACGTCATATATTCAAAAAGTGGGTCGCGGCTTGATGACCATGGGAAAATGTGGGTCCCACGGCCAAACTAGTGTAGAACCACTGGTCTAGATACTTAAAAATAGAGTCTTCAGGAAACACTCCTCAGTGGCAAAGCTAAATTTACTGTAAAGCACATAAACTGCTAAGAAAGAATGTGTTGCAGCAGATAAACAATGATAATGAACCCTCAGGTTTCTTGAGATGTACCCTCCATAGTGGCACTGAACACGCTGACGGCACTGGCTGCTCTCTTGGAGAGTTTGGGCTGGTCCAGATACTGCATGCTGTGTTTGGAGCTCATAGACTTGTGGTCCTCTTCAGCTAAGATCTGGAAAATAATGAAACAGAACATCATAAGAACATCATTAACTAAAGTATTTAAGTGAGTTATGTGGGGCCTGAAGGTCTGAGCTTCTATTAAATCAGCTTCTTTACTGTTGTATCGAAGAAACAATGTCTCCTGTATCATGGATGGCCTGAGTAAATGTCATTATTTGATCAACTATAGCTTTAATGCTAATTCTGGACAAGAAATTTCAACATTTACACTTATTCATTCATTTACTCAAATTCTTTTGTTGATAATATGACTTGTATTAAACAGGAACAGAATGTCTAATACAAGCATTTTTAGTCACAGGCCTTTGGACCCCATTGTATCAGTGATGCTCGGTGTTGTCAGACGGTGTGCCAGTATCACCTCTCGGTCAGAGTGAACGCTGGTGACAATGAGACGAGGCATTATTCTGCCATTACAGTCCTTGATGACATCATCATCTCCGAGACTGTGTAAGGAACATGTTCTGTTCGACCGGAGACTTTGTGTTGTCTGGCTGGCCAAAGACGGTTTACTGCCTGTCTGTAATTTGTGACAGAGATATATCTATATCAACGTCACATGCACAAAGATAAAAAAATTGACTTTTTAATGTGCGTTTATGGTGCGGTCACACTACATTTACGCATCTATCCACAGTTGCTTTTCAAGGGTAAACCCAAACACGTGGCATTTGCGCCTCTAACGTAATACCTTAACAATTGACGGTAAGCCCCTCCCCTCGAACACAGATGAGCCAATGGCAGTTGACTATGAGTTGCAAGTGGACAACTTTAGGTTTCAGCCCCATAGAGAATCTTTGTAATATCCGAAGCTTTTATGGTGTTTTCTGCTAGAGAAATGACCAAACCTTGGGTTCTTGTAACACTAATTCCAGGTGTCCTGGGAGCATGAGGTAGGGAATTTATTTTATTCAATTCCTAAACCCACACAAAAAGAGCACTCCAATCCCAGTGAAGACGAAAATTTTATTTTCTGGTTGTCATACTTTCACTAAGTGTAAAGTACATGTAAATTGATTTATCTTACCCTGCGGTACATGAACAGCTGACCCTAGATGTTGTCGTCTGCGATCATGACAACCATAACATGGCTTCTCCAGCTTGAATTGTGATCTGTAAACCCTCACTTCCAAATAAATTTTTTGGTCCACCATCTTATTTTAAAATCGTTTATATATCCCACTTGAATTCTCCTCGTGGACAGAGTGTGTCCAAAATGTACCAAAAACAACTTCGAACAAGGTTTTTACAGTGACAGCTTCCATTGAAAGACATTAGGAACTCCGGTTGCTTGTCCGAGTTAAAAACAGTAACTAAGGGGGCGGGGCTTACCGATAGGTCAATTGAGATAGAGGAGCATGCGACAAAGTTCTTTGCATGCTGTTTGGTTATCTGGTGTCTCCTGCATACGTGTGCTAAGAAATGGAAGTGAGAACGCAAACGTCCAGTGTGACCGCCCCTTTATGCCGTCAACATGAAATGACATGAAATCGTCCAGTAGTCACCTGACCTCTTGCTCTTGGTTCCTGAGCTGCTCTAGCAATCTCTGAAACTCCTCTTCTTTTTCACGGGCCTCGGTCAGGGTGGCCTCATTCTGCTCATCGTACGCCATGGCAACCACGGCCAAGATCAGATTGATTAGGTAGAACGAGCCCAAGAAGATGACCACCACAAAGAAGATCATGTAGGTCTTCCCAGCAGCCCGAAGGGTCTAGGCGAGATTAAAAAAGGGGTGAATCGAAATCACGTACACTACATAACACACGAAAAAACATGCAACGAAAAATTCAGCGCACCAGCTGGAAGAGATTCTCCCAGTAATCTTGAGTCATGAGTCTGAAGAGGGCAAGAAAGGCCCAGCCGAAGTTGTCGTAGCTGGTGTAACCATAGTTTGGGTTCCGGCCGGCCTTCATACACGTGTATTCTTCAGGACACTTCCTATTACAAAAACAGATTATTGTAGACCTTTATCTTCTCTTTCATTTGTGCTGTTTGAAGTGAACTTACCCGGCATCAGAGCTGTTACCACACAATAAAGCGTCTAAACTTCCATCAAGAAAGTATTGGTTATCTGCAAAACAGAACAACGTACACAACATACAATAAATAAACAGTGCTATATATTTGTGACAACGATTTTCTCTCCGATGACCGTCATGCAACCAGAATTCGCTATGAAAGACATTTTTGAGTAAAGATGATAAATGTTAAGTAACCTTGACCTGACTTCACCTTCATTTTCTATGTAGGCTTTGAAATCGAAAGTGTCAGTGCCGTTCAGGGTGGTGTCATTGATCAGGGTAAAATTGTAGTCATCAAAGATGCCGGTGCTGTTTGGGATGGGCCAGCGAATGCACTTCTGACGCAGATTTCCCATGAACAGCTGCAGGCCGATGAGAGCGAAAACAGCCAGCGCAAAGACGGTCAGAATCATCACATTCACCATCTTCTTGACCGACTGGATCAGAGCCCCGACAATGGTTTTCAAACCTGAGAACACACACATCTATGTACATAAAAGAGCAGTAAAATATATTTGGACTCTTATGATGACTGATGAGACTGATGATGGCAAACATATCGTATAGAACACAACACAATAAAAACACTTAACCCACCAGGAATAACAGTGATGGTTTTGAGAGCTCGGAGTACACGGAACGTCCTCAGTGCTGACAAATTGCCAAGATCTACAAATTCTGTGATGTACCTGGACACAAATAACAACACCACACAGTAAATATCTATTTACATATAAGCATTTGCCAGCTGTGCGTAAAGCACTTAAGCCAGAGAATCCCAGCAAAAATCAATAGCAGAATGTTACCACCGCAGACTCGTATCATGACATGTGAGGAATACTCACGCCATGCTGATGACCATGAAATCCAGCCAGTTCCACGGGTCACGGAGGAATGTAAAAGGTCCGACGCAAAAGCCTCGGGACAAAACTTTGACTGTTGCTTCAAAGGTGTATATACCAGTAAAGACATATCTACAAACATAGGGATATCGACATATAACTGTAGAACAAAATAAACATCACCATAGTTTGAAATGAATTGTTATAATGAAATTGATTGTTAATTCAGAAATAAGCCCCGACAGAGTGATCACGCTGAAGGGGCTAATTTCACGATAACAGCCGGCTGCTTGTACATTATCCCGCTTATTTCTCGGCTACTTGCCACACGGGAAAAAAACTGGACATAAAATGTGAATCTGAAATATTTTATTAGCTACTTTTTACCGAATTTTGACCTTCCGCAAGGAAAAGCAGTTTACTTTCAAACGTCACAAACAGTCAAATTGGTTTAATCTTTGGTAAATATAATGTCATATATGTTATTAAAAGACATATTTACAATACATTTTTGTCTAAGATTAAACTGCCCCTTTCAAAATGATTTGCAGCATCCGGGTTACAGGGTGTTATTAGTTTTCAGCGGTTGTTATTTGAAAATAACTACCCTTGGAATGTCGAAACTGGCCAATCAGTATCAAGCATTGAAATGAGCCGTGTAATAAGGCAGATTTAAAGTACACAAACTAAATATGTGGACAGAAACATGTTACTATTTAAACTAACCCTATACAGAATATACTGTCAGTTAGGTTTATTATAATTATGTGTGTCAACTCTGTCAATAGAATTTCTTTGTTATGTGTAACACAAAAGAAGATATTTTAAAGAACGGGGGAGACTTAACAGTTCTATAGATATTTTCCTACTATAGCAGTCAATAGTGCCTCAATACTGTTTGGTTAGGAACATTCTTCCAAATATCTTTTTTTGGGTGTTCAGTACAATATTTACAGGCTTGTAACAACTTCAGGGTGAGTCAAAGAAAGACACAATGTTGAACTATCACTTGTGTATCAATGTATCTTTTTGTTCATCGTTATTCCAGTTGATTACTTTATTTTACTTGTCTAACCTTTAACATTACAAGAAGCAGTGAGATAAATGTGAGACTTTGTTAACGTGAAAGTGCAGGGCTCTTACTCCACAGTTTTACTCCAGGCTGGAGGATTACTCAGGGTCATGAACACACAGTTGGACAGAATGGTGACCATGATCAACATACTGAAATATCTGAAAAACAGTCAAGGTCTATACAACAAACACTTTTCACAGTGTGCACAGCATGATATAAAACAATGTATGAACTATAAGCATTCAAGAATTATTCACAGAGCAGTGCTGTTTTAATGATAGCAGTTAAAGTGTGTTCATGTGTGTTTTAATGATACAGAGAGAGAAGGAAATAGTGGAAAAATAAGTGTCCGTGACTGATTCTCCATAACATTTTCAAGGACTCTTTACACACAAAAATCTTTACATTAAAGGGATAGTTACCGCAAAACTAACATTTTGTCATCATTTACTCACCCTTAGATTGTTCAAACCTGTATAAATTTCTTTGTTCTGCTAAACAGAATGGAAGATATTTGATGAATCTCAGTAACCAAACGGATCTCATTCCCAATTTACTTGCATAGTAGGGAAATTAAATACTATGGGAGTCAAATGTGGATGAGAGATGTTTGGTTACTGACATTCTTCCAAATATCTTTATTTGTGTTTAGCAGAAAAAAGGCATTTATACAGGTTTGGGACAATCTGAGTGTGAGTAAATGATGACAAAATTAAAAATTTTGGTTGAACCATCCCTTTAATTAAGTTATTTTTGATAAATAGGATCTAATTGAATGAAGTTTTTTGCATAAACTGGGTAATCTTGGCAAACTGAAATTAGATGAACCCCAAACGTAAAATGAACACTGTTTTAATGTTATGAAATGCTGAAAATCTCGTTTCAAGGAGAAATAAATCAGATTACGACAATGAAAAAGCTCTTGAACAGTATTTAATGTAAACCTGAAACTGTCATGCTGACAGATGAAGGATATGAATGTATGAGAATCTTGATGGCTCCTCTTCTGACGATACTAAACGGACTGATAAAATACATCGCCGGTTCAGCAGTGAACCTGTAGATTGTGTTTCCCTTGCTTATGACAATAAATGTCTGCAGAGGAGATTAATGCAGAGGTTACACCTAATGAAAGAAGGAGCAGGTTTACAAACACACGGCATGTGAACAACACACGTGAGAATGAGACTGACTTTCTTTGATTTGTAGAAAGGGTCTATGTCCTCCAATGGGGTGTTGAGGAGGTTGTCTGGTGGGTCGCCATAGATCATGGGCAGGCTCTTCCCAGCCTCTAGGTCACTGCTGGGTGCCTGTAGTGTCTCCTCGGCCTCCTCTACTTCCTCCCTGCTGTTCTTCTCCTTGATGATCCTCTCGATCTCCGCCAGCGACTCCGGAGTGAAGTGGCAGAGCGCATTGATGCCTGTTGGAAGGAGATGGCTTGCCATCTTGGCATCGCGAAGAGACGCCACCTCACGGGGTATCTCCACACAGAGCTCCTGAGAGAGAAGAATGTACTGTGTGAAAAAAAAAACGTATTAGGACAACTTTATTAAAAAGTCATTTTCCAGTTGATATACTTACATTTTGTTTAACAATTAGAATTTTTATGCAATACCTTTTGATACATTTCACTGTTTTACACAAGACAAAAGACATCAAAAAAAAAAAAAAACTCTTTCAATAACTGCAGAACAAGTCAAACAGAATAACAACATCACTCATAGTGACAAAAGAGAGACAGTCATAAAGATGACCTCAGCTAAATCTATTACTCTTTTATTATTGCTGACATACACACTTGAGGTAATAAATCTTCGTAAGATGCCTGTGGATTGCCAGGAAAGGTCACATTACAAGCTGACCCTGAATGTAGGCTTGACAGACCAATGCCCCACAAAGTGCCAAAGTGCCATACGAACATCAGCCAGCCAAAGTGAGTCTGTCCGTCAGGGACTCACAAATAAATGTGTCAAAGCGATGACAAAGTGCGTCCAAGAAGACAAGCTCAGAAGTGAGAGCAGTACTGAAGAAAAGCGAATGTTACCTTAATTTAGGGCTTTGCGATATTACAAATGAGATATGCGATAGCATGCTGCATGCTAAATAATGCAATATTCTATAAAATTAAATTAAAAAAAGGGATTTTTTATTTTAAATTGTTACGAAAAAAATTTATAACCAAAAGGGCTGCACAATATTAAAGAAAATTTGTGATATACAATAATTTGCTAAATAATGGTTCATGTTTTATGAAATATATATTTAAAAACAGAAAATTATATAATCAACATACATATTTTTTTTTCTGATTATTGATCATCATCCACACTATAGACCACTTCGCAAGATGTAAACATTGGTTCAGAACCACTTCCGGTGTCAGTTCTATTTTTTTAATATCACATAATTAAAACTTTAAGATATTCGTTTTACATTTTGATTGGGTTAAAAATGTTCTGTTGGTTGCATTTTGTTAAACCGTTGTGTAGTATTATAAACTGAAACTTTCAGTTCTTTTGGGCCATATTTGGAGCAGCGTTGTTTATGTCAGTGGTTCTCAAACTTGTTGTAATCTTAAACTTAGAATTTTAATTAAACCAAAAACTAATACCGTAATACAATACTGGAACATCAATACTTTTGGTTGGTAGTCTTATTTTTCTGATGTTTGATTACATAAAATGTATGATAAATGTCTATATTTCATATAATACCACAAAATCTGTGCCCCCCCTGGATCCATCCTGGAATCCCCTAGGGGGCCACAGCCCCCATTTTGAGAACCACCGGTTTAAGTCATCCAAAGTGGTCTATACGTAACGTGATTTTTTAGATAATTCAGGTAACGCAAAATATTGCAATATATACACATGCAATGAACATTTGTGATATTTCAATAATTTCTATATATTACACAGCCCTACCTTATATTACTCATAAACATCAAGGCCAACTCTCCAGTGCGACATTACCGAACTACTTCAGTAGGTATTTTTTCCAAACATAAAATATTGTACCTTTTTGTGGGTACACCTAAGACCTACTATGTGCCTTAAAGTATGGTTCAATGTTTTCTTTCCTAACATTTTACTGTCCCCTTCATGTATAGTATGATGATGGTTTTATGATGATGTCTCAGACGAAACAGTGGACAGTTATGACACTGGGGAGCAGTCAGAAACACATACACACAGAGGAGTAAGCGTTTTCCCATAAAGGTCCAGTGTAGTGGGTCTGTACAGCACGCACGCACAGAACACAGATATGGTGGCCGTCCAGCTGCCGCTGGCCATCAGGGTTGAGCATTGAGTTACAAAAGCACGATGACTTCGCTCATTCCGGCCTCACTCGCTCAACACTAATAAACAGGCCATGACCTATGGGGTCAGATTTGTTTCATTATTCTGAATAAATAAACTACGATTCGCAAATAAATACAGAGAGTTTCACAAACAATTTTTAAATCCACAAATGCACAAAAAGCAAACCATAAATATATGTTAGACGTTCCACAAAAATAAATGGAATTCACAAATAAATACAACGACATTTGCAAATAAAAATGATTTACAAATGTATTTTATTGATATATATTTGTGGATCGCTTTCTTCACATTTGTGGATCGCTTTCTTCACATTTGTGGATCGCTTTCTGCACATTTGTGAATCGCTTTCTGCGCATTTGTGGATCGCTTTCTGCGCATTTGTGGATCGCTTTCTGCGCATTTGTGAATCGCTGCACGCATTTGTGGATCAGTGCACGCATTTGTGGATCAGTGCACGCATTTGTGGATCAGTGCACGCATTTGTGGATTGCTCTCTGTGCATTTGTGGATTTTGAAACATTCCTAACGTCAAGACGTGCGCACAATCCACAAATAGGTGGACTCCGCCCACTATCTACGCAAGCCAATCGGTTAACTTCCGCTTTTGTTGTCCAATAGGCCACGTTCTAACTTCAGCCAATCACGTTTTGCTATGCACTAAGATTCAGGGAGCTAACATGGCGACTAGTGGCGGTCTAAAATCTGTGTTATACTAAGAAATGATAATGGCCTCTTCTTTATACTATGTAATGATCGCTTGTGTTCTTATACATTGTCCGTATTGTTACATATATGCTGTATTTAAACGTGTATGACTTGATAACAGCGTGCACGGACTGGAGTGGAAAATCCCGGTGACTAGGGAGTCAGGACTGATTTGGTCTGCCAGCCTTTTTATTGTGTTTATGTACCAAAGTGCTAAATTCCGATTTTTGCAACTGTCGGTGTACTACCAGTATAACGATGGCAGAATTAACCTGAGGGGAATCATCAGCATTGTGAATTTCTATGTCATTCATAATTCAAAATAAAACGTAATTTCTACAGTCATCTCGGTTTATCCCATTCCTGAATGATCTCTGCTGCTATCGCTACACTGTTCTGTTTACTAACTAACTCTTTGCCATGACAAAACCATATGATACCTGTTATATACATTAACAATAGCAAGCGTAGTCTTTAGTGGCAGCAGCGTAAGTAGGCTATATTGCAAGATTATCATGTGGGACAAGTCTATCCACAATTCACATAGAAATACTATAGTAGTATAATACATTTACTAAACAGCTCACATAAAGTGACAAGACACAGGTAACAAAATAATAAAAATGAATAATAGACAATACACATATGAAAAACAATACATGTCAAAAGAGAACCGGATACCATATTTTATGCATGTGCCATATATACAAGTTATTAGGTGCTATAAAAATGGTGTAAGGTAATGGGATAGCTATATTATATATTAAATCAGTAACATATGTATAATAAATAAATATGAGTGTGAGTGAGTAGTTTAGTATTGCACATATGTATTGCACAGTGAACATTTAACTGTTCAAATGTTCATGGGGTAGATGGCCGGAGGAAAGAAACTTGTCCTATGTTTGGCTGTTTTGGTGCTCGGTGCTCTGTAGCGCTGACCAGACGGCAGCAGTTCTAAGAGATAGTGTGCTGGGTGTGAGGGGTCCAGAGAGATTTTGTGAGCCATTTTACTCGCTCACTCTGGATGAGTAAAGTTCTTGCAGTGATAACAGTAGTCTACCAGTGATTCGCTCAGAAGTCCGAAATATTCGCTGTAGTATTCGGAGTTTGTATGTGTCCCGAGCATGTTGACTGAAATTGAGAGAGAATGGGCTATGTCGCCTCTAAATGCAGCAAGTTTTAAATGACTTCATCGATCAACACAAAATTACAATGCTAGAGCACTTCAATTAACTTAAACATTTAGCAATCTTTAAAAGTACGTCTCTTGATGTACACGAAGCGGAAGAGCCATTTTTTTGTTAACAGACTGATTCGAGCCTACCTGAGCATGCTTGTTTTTTCTCAACAAAATCAAGTAAAACAAAATAATTGCCTTTTAATTGCAGGTCACTGGCATTGTAAACCAATATCAACCGATCCCGTCATCCCGGGACACCTTCCGCATATTTTCGGGGATCTCTGTATGAAAATGGCTTTACTGAAATGCCCAGTAATGTCCAGTGCCTTTTGTGCGTTTGTATGGAGAACTCATTCATTTGTACAATTGGCTTCAATTCATTTTTATTTGGCAGTTTCATATTTTGCTTCATACTTTTTTCATCGAAGAAAAAGTTGTGTTGCCTCCCTTGCATGCCTAATGCCCCCGTTGTGCTTTTATTTGCCATTAAATAATGGAAATAAACAGTATTTTAAAGCTGTCCTATATGTCATTTAAAAGGCAGCAATATATACATAATTATAACCCAACAATAATAATTTATTTAGCACCAGGTAAAATGGAGACGTTTATCGTATAACACGCTACTGAGAGCACTGCCACATCCATTATTATTATCTACAGTACATTGATTATCTGCAGTTGTAGCCTATACCAATATTTACTATGGTAAGGTTCGAAAACACAAATTGTATAGGTTTACATCATTTACTTTTGGGGTTGAATTTAAGAATATATTGTGTGCACAAGATCATAGTAAAATAATCGACATCCTTTGTGATGGCAGAGAGTTAGACAGTAAACAGAACAGTGTAGCGATAGCAGCAGAGATCATTCAGGAATGGGATAAACCGAAATGACTGTATAAATTAGGTTTTATTTTGAATTATGAATGACATAGAAATTCAAAATGCTGATGATATCCCCCACATTAATTCTGCAATCGTTATACTGATAGTACACCGACAGCTGCAGTGCGCATTGCAAACTCCGCGAAACTTGACAGGAGGCACGCGCCGAGTGTTTGGATCGAAATAGCTGCTTAACCATGCAGTAATAGATCATATTTGATCGAATGACAAAATCGGAATTTAGCACTTTGGTACATAAACACAATAAAAAGGCTGGCAGACCAAATCAGTCCTGACTCCCTAGTCACCGGGATTTTCCACTCCAGTCCGTGCACGCTGTTATCAAGTCATACACGTTTAAATACAGCATATATGTAACAATACGGACAATGTATAAGAACACAAGCGATCATTACATAGTATAAAGAAGAGGCCATTATCATTTCTTAGTATAACACAGATTTTAGACCGCCACTAGTCGCCATGTTAGCTCCCTGAATCTTAGTGCATAGCAAAACGTGATTGGCTGAAGTTAGAACGTGGCCTATTGGACAACAAAAGCGGAAGTTAACCGATTGGCTTGCGTAGATAGTGGGCGGAGTCCACCTATTTGTGGATTGTGCGCACGTCTTGACGTTAGGAATGTTTCAAAATCCACAAATGCACAGAGAGCAATCCACAAATGCGTGCACTGATCCACAAATGCGTGCACTGATCCACAAATGCGTGCACTGATCCACAAATGCGTGCAGCGATTCACAAATGCGCAGAAAGCGATCCACAAATGCGCAGAAAGCGATCCACAAATGCGCAGAAAGCGATTCACAAATGTGCAGAAAGCGATCCACAAATGTGAAGAAAGCGATCCACAAATGTGAAGAAAGCGATCCACAAATATATATCAATAAAATACATTTGTAAATCATTTTTATTTGCAAATGTCGTTGTATTTATTTGTGAATTCCATTTATTTTTGTGGAACGTCTAACATATATTTATGGTTTGCTTTTTGTGCATTTGTGGATTTAAAAATTGTTTGTGAAACTCTCTGTATTTATTTGCGAATCGTAGTTTATTTATTCAGAATAATGAAACAAATCTGACCCCATAATGACCAGGCTCATTTCCAACATCTCCAAACCACAGCTCATCTCCAGCACCTTGTCTTACACACACCTGATTCTGTTCTCTCGCTTCATTGACAATCTGTAGTTACACAATATATGTAATGGGTTCTGTCCAAAATGCTGTATTTTGAAACCTCAGGGGAAACAAAGCAAGATTCCTTTTCACCTGTTATATATAAAAAAATTTTTTTTATATAGTATATATAAAAGTTATCCTGAAGTGTTGTACAGTAGAAAAGATAATCATGCAGGTTTGGACATATTATTTGAATATAGTAAATTGACTTTTAATGGACTGTTCACCCAAAACCAAGAATGATGTCATCATTTATTATCCCTCATGTCAGTCAAAATCTGTATGTGACACTTTCTGTCCATATAATGGAAGTTAATGGTGTCTTCTTTTTTGTGTTCTACAGAAGAAAGTCATACAGGTATGCAATGACATGAGGGGGAATATTTCCTTTTTTTGTTTAAAGGAACAGTTGAAAATTGGAAAAAAGAAAAGTCGTGCAAAACAACACCAGGGTTTTGGTAATAAAACAATGTCAGAAGAAAGTATACAGGAGTTTACGTATGCACACAGTAAATATAAATAATAGTATTATTATGAATAAATGTTTTTTTAATATTGCATGGTAGTTACTGTAAAGCTTCACAGCCAATTCATAATTTACTGCAGCAGTCAAATAAATATTCAAGCATATCAACATATGTTTTGATTATTTTAAAATACATGTGTGTTTTGTACATGCATTATGTAGTATTTTGAAAATAAAGTACATTACAATATCTAAATCATAAACTGCTCAAACCTGTCATTTCCTTTTTTAAAGATGTTGCAGGTGGTAAATATGTAAATAAATATGTATGCACTGTTAATAAGCGAGTGTGCAAAAAAGCACAGTAAAAAAGTACAGTATATCATTGTATAATATTTTATTACTATAAAACAAATGACTCATACCATGAAACAGAATTTTGATCACATTGCCCACCACAAATATAAATTTCTCACATCGATGGCAGTAAATTTTCATAACTGGGAAAACTAGTGAGACTGTGGAGGATGCTAAACCAAGAGCTTTCTGACAAAATGGTGGACATATTAAGCAGGCATCAAGATATATCATGTCACGGTGACACCACAGGATGAAACAGAATGCAAGCCAACCATCACCCCCTTACCCAAATCTTCTGTGAGCCTGAAGCTTTATTGTCATTTTTCTATATAGGGACATGGAGTGGAACGAAATGTCAAGTCTTACAGGACCACGCTGCTACAAATTGAAACATAAATATAAATTGACACACAACGAAGAAGTAAAACAAGTATAGACCTTAGCATATACTTTGTCTAACTATACATACACTGAAAGTAAATAATTATTACCTATGCATATGCATTTATCTGTTATTGTTTATTGACACACATGTCCTTTAAAGGGATACTTCAGCCAAAAATGAAAACTCTGTCATTATTTACTCACTTTCCAGTTGTTCCAAATCTGTATATATTTCTTTGTTCTGATAAACACAGAGTAAGATATTTGGAAGAATGCGTATAACCAAACAGATTTTCCTCCCCATTGAATCCCATGGTAGGAAAAATTACTTTTTCTTTTTATCAAGAAGACATTTTGAAGAAACAAAACACATTGTGAAAAGCGCTATATAAATAAACTAGAATTGAATTGAAGAATGTAGGACAGCAAACCCTTCTGGGGCACTTTTGACTAGGAAAAAAATGTCTTATATAGAAACTTAAAGATGTGTCTAACTAGTCTTATAAACATCAGACTGAATTCAGACAGATGTTTTTCAATAACAACAATAAAATCAATGAATATACACTGCGTATATTCAAGATATTTACTTCGCATCAATTGGTGTGTTTTTGTATGAGAATATTTGTCATCAGTGATTCATCCTCACATCATTGAAAACCGTATACTGTACGACTCTGAAAAACAGAAAATAATATAATTGGTCTCAGTGGCTTTGTGTCCATACGATGAATGGAAGTCAAATGAGGGCAAATGTTGTTTGATTACCAACGTCCTTTTTTGGGTGCTGTAAAAATGGAATGACGTGGTTGAGTAAATTATGAAAATAACCAAAATTGTACATTTAATTTCCCTTTAAAAACGGTGTATTTTGTACAGTATGGCACTTCAATGATGTCAATAAATATTAATAACTGAGACACTTCATGCAAAGGGATGCATTATTCAGCACAACAATGAAAAAAATAGATGACAAAACAAACACGACGTACACAAAATGGTTTAAAACAGGTCAAACTGATTTGCACCTGCAACCCAGTGTCCCCTTTTGCACACATTAAGGGAGGGTGCTGGGAGATCACATGATTCACCGGTGAAAGAAACTTAAAACCAACACCTTCTGCGTCCAAGAACATGTGATGCTCAGAACTTGTCCACACACACACACACACAAACAGCAGACGAGAAACACCCTCTAATTCAACTAAATCTCCACCCAAAAGACATCCTGAAGAGGTCCTCCATCCATATAGTCATATCGGTTACACCATCACGCACTCTACATGCTGCTTTCACAATTTATCAAAGCTAAACACTAAGCGAATAACCAGAGCGGGCAAAGAACCTTCAGACCAAATAATCCAAGGTAGGAGCCTATCAAAAATCCATTAGGAATAACCAATCATGAACTACAAGAATTAGGAAATTTTGTATTTACTGTAGCAGTCATAAGGAGTAAAATATGAATTACATGAGAGAAAGTCTGGAGGCTCTTATTAAGGGTTAAACAAAATTTGATCTGTGTGCTTCTCATGAGTGTCTCGGGACCAAGAGCCCAAACGTCTCCATCATCCTACACCTCTGAACAGGGACACATGGATTAACAGCGGAGGAATGGTGGGGTACAACTGAGCACAACTCGCATCATCAGCCCAGCGCTGAAATGAAGACAGGGTCTATATTTAACCCTGACTCCACTCTGTTGGATGGGAAAAAGAGTAGAGGCGCACAGTCAGCATCTGCAGGAACAACAGATCTGACACATTCGCCGTAGAGGAGAAACACTGCGTATAGCACGCACATATACAGCTATACGTTTACACCCTTTGGAAAATTAGCCATGGTTTGCCTAAGGACATTTTGTAGTCAAATCATAATAACCACAATTCTACTATGGTCTCTCACTACAATAGCCATTGTTTAACATTGACATTTATAGTACGATGGTCATACTTTTAGAACATCATGCAACTTCTATGAGAAATAAAATGAAATATGTATGAGATAATGTACACCGAATGTAGCAAAAGACCAAAATAATATAGACTACCTTAATAAATATATGCATATATTTATGATTACAAATATGTGCCAAACTAAAAATGTTCTTGCGACTACTGCTAGTAAAATGCTTACAGTCCTTTCTTTTAATTGGCCAAAATAAGGTTTTACAAATATACCACATCTGATAGAAGTCTTTCAACATGCATTTACAAAACACTGAATGGAAATCAACAAAAAACAATTGAGGACCGAACTTTTAGCATGTTCCCATTTTTATTTCCTAAAATCCAAATTGTCTGACTATTTGTCTCTAAAATCTGCAGTGGCTTTGCAGCATCATATAAAATGATCCATTATGGATAAAAATGCCAATTTTATATCAAAATTTCATATCATATCGAACATCCCATGACACTGACATGACCATTAGCAAAAAGACTAACGTTAATTAGAAATGCACACACTGAGTCAATACAGATCAACATTTATCAGGAACCAAAGCAGCTTTCCAGGTATTTATTTAAACAAGCGACCTATGCATCATTACGCACAGCTTTACCTTTCTCCGTGAGGTCAATTTTATTCCCACCGAATCTTCAGGATTTTATTTCTCCTCCAGCTTCTGTGTGCTGATGGTTTTAGCAGCTCGAGCTCCAGCGCAGCTGCTGCTGACGCACAGGCGCGTTGAATGAAACCTGAGATCGTGCTGCAGGTACGAACATAGACACGCCGCATCGAGCGCTTTGGCCCGTTGCTGGGATACGTCAACGGCGCCGCCATTTTGAATCGGGCAAGACGAACAAGTGAAACTTAGAGCTCCCATTTTTCCTCAATAAAATAAAACAGTAACGTTTGCAGGTCTCCACCGATTTCAATGCTTTACTATGTAGTTTAAGTACAATAACGTTTCGTCTCAAATGAGAGATAATAGACATGGAAAATTAATTATCATAATACTGGTTATTGATAATTTACCTACTTTTCACAGAAACACACTTATTTGCACGGTGATGGATACAACATACAGTAGCTTATACAAAATAATTTATTTTAGGAGGTAGATATCAAGCTCCACTTGAGGCACTTCGGCCCATCTATGACGTTGAATTCAGTGGCGGGAGAGCGGAGTTTTACCTCAGGCACGAATCAGGTACAGACTATTTCCGTTTTCCAGTCACAATTTAAGATTGCCTTATAATTTGTTAAATAAATCAGATTTATTGGATTTACAAACTATTGTGGGATATTTATAATCACGTTATATTCAGAATATACAGTCGTGGCCAAATGTTTTGAGAATTACATAAATATTCGTTTTCAAAAAGTTTGCTGCTAAACTGCTTTTAGATCTTTGTTTCAGTTGTTTCTGTGATGTACTGAAATATAATTACAAGCACTTCATATGTTTCAGAGGCTTTTATCGACAATTTCATGACATTTATGCAAAGAGTCAGTATTTGCAGTGTTGGCCCTTCATTTTCAGGACCTCTGCAATTCGACTGGGCATGCTCTCAATCAACTTCTGGGCCAAATCCTGACTGATAGCAACCCATTCTTTCATAATAACTTCTTGGAGTTTGTCAGAATTAGTGGGTTTTTGTTTGTCCACCCGCCTCTTGAGGATTGACCACAAGTTCTCAATGGGATTAAGATCTGGGGAGTTTCCAGGCCATGGACCCAAAATTTCAACATTCTGGTCCCCGAGCAACTTAGTTATCACTTTTGCCTTATGGCACGGTGCTCCATCGTGCTGGAAAAGGCATTGTTCTTCACCAAACTGTTGTTGGATTGTTGGAAGAAGTTGCTGTTGGAGGGTGTTTTGGTACCATTCTTTATTCATGGCTGTGTTTTTGGGCAGAATTGTGAGTGAGCCCACTCCCTTGGATGAGAAGCAACCCCACACATGAATGGTGTTAGGGTGCTTTACTGTTGGCATGACACAGGACTGATGGTAGCGCTCACCTTTTCTTCTCCGGACAAGCCTTTTTCCAGATGCCCCAAACAATCGGAAAGGGGCTTCATCAGAGAATATGACTTTGCCCCAGTCCTCAGCAGTCCATTCACTATACTTTCTGCAGAAGATCAATCTGTCCCTGATGTTTTTTTTGAGAGAAGTGGCTTCTTTGCTGCCCTTCTTGACACCAGGCCATCTTTCCTCACTGTGCGTGCAGATGCACTCACACCTGCCTGCTGCCATTCCTGAGCAAGCTCTGCACTGGTGGCACTCCGATCCCGCAGCTGAATCCTCTTTAGGAGACGATCCTGGCGCTTGCTGGACTTTCTTTGACGCCCTGAAGCCTTCTTTACAAGAATTGAACCTCTTTCCATGAAGTTCTTGATGAACCTATAAATTGTTGATTTAGCTGCAATCTTAGTAGCCATAATATCCTTGCCTGTGAAGCCATTTTTATGCAACGCAATGATGGCTGCACGTGTTTCTTTGCAGGTCACCATGGTTAACAATGGAAGAACAATGATTTCAAGCATCACCCTCCTTTTAACATGTCAAGTCTGCCATTCTAACCCAATCAGCCTCACATAATGATCTCCAGCCTTGTGCTTGTCAACATTCTCACCTGAGTTAACAAGATGATTACTGATATGATCTCAGCAGGTCCTTTAATGACAGCAATGAAATGCAGTGGAAAGGTTTTTTTGGGATTAAGTTAATTTTCATGGCAAAGAAGGACTCTGCAATTCATCTGATCACTCTTCATAACATTCTGGAGTATATGCAAATTGCTATTATAAAAAATTAAGCAGCAACTTTTCCAATTTCCAATATTTATGTAATTCTCAAAACTTTTGGCCACGACTGTATACGGTTCAAAAGGTTCCAGTACAGCCTGTTACTAGTGAAGCTGAGGTCCTCACTGCTGTTGATGTCCACCAGACTCCAGCCGTGACAGAACCTGGAGTCCTTGCATCTTTAGACGGCTCTGTATCCCGCTCGAATGATGACTGCTTCCAGACCCTGGAACTTCCACTATCTGACTTGAGTAGCAATGTCCCTCAGCCTCTGGTCTTCTCTGGGTCTGACAGCAGTGAAGATTTCTTCCAGACCCCAGAACTTTCTCTTTCAGACTTGACTGGGAACATCCCCCAGCTTCCAGTCTGCCAGTGCTCTGTCTCCAGTGATGACAAGCCTCGGGGCTGGTTTATGCCCGACCACTTAGGGTGTCCAACTCTGAAAATTCAGAGTGAGTTCCCAACATATCACAACACACACACACATGCAAGCTTTTCATACAATATCTTCACAACTGTGCCACTGTTTCAATGTCGCTGTCTTCTGGACATTGTCCTTTTCTATACGATTAAAATGTGATGATTTTTACAAGGATAAGTTATGTGTGAGACTATTAGCCAGCTTAGACATGAAGAAATCTTTAATTAGCACTCTAGTGGTTTATAGCTAAATTGACTTACATGAACTCTGTTTATAGGTACCTAATGATATTCAACAAGATTCTGGCAAAAATTATTTATGTACTGTTTTTTTACCTTGGAGTAAAACAATTCTTGCTGTAATTCTATAATCAGATGTAATAAGAACAAGAATAGAGCAAGTTAGACACATTTTGTGAGTATTGTATGTCAGCCAGTAGGACAGTACTTCTAATGCATAGTATTTCAAGTCGACTACATTTATCTTTGAATAGAAACCAACTCCCACAAGTACGAGATTGGTGACCTGCTGGGTAAAGGAGCATTTGGATTTGTCTATGAAGGAACACGTCTGAGTGATGGCTTGCAGGTTTGAATTTTAGCAATAGCTTACTAACAAATAGTTTTCCTCTGTCTTGTGCTTAGCATTTCTCCTAATATCTCAACCTCTCCTTTTTCAAGCATTTTTATGGTGTTGTATGTCCACTATTGAGGGAACTTGATTTATTGAAACAGAAAGAGCAACAAAGCATGCTCTCTATTGTTTTAAATGTATTACATGTCTGTTCAGGATGCATGTTTTGAACGACGCGTGACACTTCTGCATGACTTAACTGTTAATATTCTTTTGCATTTACATTTACATTTAGTCATTTGGCAGATGCTTTTATCCAAAGCGACTTACGATTATCCAAAGTGCACTTATTACAGGGACAATCCCCCTGGAGCAACATGGAGTAAAGTGTCTTGCTCAAGGACACACTGGTGGTGGCTGCTGGGATTGAACCAGCAACCTTCTGATTACCAGTACAGTGGTTTTACCCACTAGACCACCATCTCTGAATCTTTTGTTCCTCAGGTGGCAGTTAAATTTGTCAGAATCACTAAGGAGGATAATATCAAGATCGTAAGTATACTGTACTGACTGTGTTTCAAAGAAAACATTGTTATATTTTTGTTTCAGCAGACACGGCTGAGCTAAATCCTTAAATGGGAAGCCACTTTCGTCTAATCACGATATAAATTGTCTTTCTTCTAGCCGGGTCACCCTGAACAGACTCCTTAGTTAAATGGTAACAGTATCATTCATTGCATGTTTCTTCACACACTATTTACTCTTTTGTACACTGCAGAGCTACAACTATACATTTAATTTTATGGTCAAAGAATGACCCAAACAAGACCACAATGATGATCAACTGGATGTGACTAGGATGAATGATGCAACTGACAATAATGAGTTGGATACTGATAGTAATGTCCTTTTCCATATAGTCCAAGCCCACCTTCCCAAAGGACTCAGAAAAATAGGCTAGAACTAAGAGGTAACAGTAGAGAACAGGTAATAAGTAAAGAAAGGAGTCTGTCTTCTTCTATAAGCTGTTTATTTAGTGTTGATATTACTCTGAAGCTGATCACTAGGATGTTTTATATGGTTGCTAGACATTGCAACAATCAATTTACTAGGTGTTGCTAAGGTATTTTAATGTAGGTTGTTTCTACGATATTTTGTTTGTTAACTAGGTGTTGCTAGTCTAGCGCGTTGTAGCTGGTTACTTGTGAGATCTGTGTGGTTGCTAGATGTTGTTAGAGTCTATAGCTGGTTGATATGTGTTAGCAGGTTGATTTAGTCTGTTACTAGGCACTGATAGGGAATACAAGATGTTTACTTTTGCTAATTTATCCTAGTATGTTACTAGAGTCTGGGTTACACAGGGCCTGTGTGCTGTTTATTTTGTGTTGCTAAGGTATTGTAAACCTTATATAGAAACATTAAATAGAGTATTTTTTCTGGTAAATTTTTTTTTTGCTGGTGACTAGGGTGTTTCATCTGGTTGTGTTAGGCGTTGTTAGGGTCTATATGCTGATAACTGTATGTTGCTAAAGTATTTTAGGTTGTTTAGGGTATATTGCTGTGTAATTAGGTGTTGCTTTTTTATACTGTATACTGTAATTAGGTTTTTTAGCTGGTTACGAGGGTGTTTCAACTGGTTGTTAGGGTGTGTATGCTGTTTTCTGTTTTCGAGGTTGTTACTAGGGTATTTTTAGCTGGTTAGTACTATTGGCTGTTTTTGGCTGTTTATAAGTACTTAAAGCACATGTTCTGCATGACCTTATTCTACATCCCAAATCCTACCCAATGCCTAAACTAGGGTTCGACCGATTATCGAACTGACCGATTATCGACGTCGATATGAAGCATTTTTTCGATTATCGATATCGGCTATTTTAAAAGCCGATTTGGTGATAAAGTAATTAAATTTTTTATTTTAATTTTGTTCATACAAATAAGACTAATACATGATTCAAAACTTTTATTTGTATGTGCTCATTATAAAATGTTTTGCTTTTGTAAAAGAATGAAAATATACAGGCTGTGCTTTGTTCAGCCCTCTATCTCTGAGTGCATCTTTCTGAAACGCGTCATTAAAACAGATTTAAACTCTGCCAATACTCATCATAAAAACGTAAAGCATATAAGAAAGCTTGAAGTGTCTACTTTTAAATGATCCAATTAAGGCTGTGCGATATTGAGGAAAATATGCAAAGCATGCAAAATAATGCGATATTCGATGTGCGATACGATATTCCTTTTTCTAAAATCTATTTAAATTGAATTAGAGTATATTAAAAAAATTATATAGCCAACATATGTTTCACATTATTTTAGGGAAAAGAAAGCCTCACTACAACTTCTTAAAGTGAACAGCAATGTTTTACTGTTGCACTGTAATCTTATAAAATCAAAATACTGCTATATCCTTGAGGTGCTTCTTCGTTTTGGCACTAAATCGGCAGCAGCAGCAGCTGTGGATGTCTGGGGGGGTTGTTTTATTTGATTTGCGTCAGAGTACATGCACGCTAGCATTCGAACGCACGCATATCCCAACTAACATCCGCGTGCCAGATAGATACTACTATATGCATCCACTTAAAACTTTAACCATATAACTTTTCAAATAATTAAATAGCTCATTTATTGCAAACCCTTGCGATATGCACATTTCCGATATTTCTGATATTTTGATTTATTGCACAGCCCTAGATCCAATTAATATTAATATTCTCGGATTATATACTATGTAAACATATTTTTCAATTTTACACCAGACGTATACATCCGTTCAAAATATTGGTTATTGGTCTACTTGACCTGTAATAATCAATATTGACATCGGCCCCGAAAAACGCATATCGGTCGGTCATACTGTGTGACCAGATAAGTAACCTGGTTGCCCTACCTATTAAACTCACCAAAATCCACAATAAGACATTTTTAAGATATTGATTTCAGTACAAAATGTTCTGCTAAAATAAAATATTAATCTCTCAAACAAACATATTGAACGTTATTTTAAATGACAAATGCATTTAAATAAAAATTATAACTTAAAAAGTTTTAGAATTTGAACCCTTTAAATACCAGTTTGTTTACATTTTTATGAAACAACTGAATAATTCTAATTATTTTACATGATGCAAGATTAAAAAACTCACAAAAATATTAATGCCCAAAAACCCTCATAAAATTAATATATATATTGAATTTTTCTCTACTTTTATTTACTTAAATGTTTTTAACCACATTATTTTTCAGATAATGACTGAAAATTAATGAATGTTTGGTAGAGTTTTAACCCTTTTTAATCCTAGTTTGTTTACATATACAATCTATTGACATATTGACATGAAACTCAAATTCACCTTTTATCTCAGTAAAAAAAAATGCAAACAAGGAAAAAAACATGTTTGCATGGAAATTTTACAGTAAATTGAATATAAGGTGTTGGATTTGTGATAAAATATGTTATTCTTTCAAACTGTAAACAAAACACACACACAAAATTTTTCAGTACAAACATTCAGATTACACTTTGACATATATGGTGTTTATTCAGACCCAAAACTCGCGCGCATGAAAACTGCACATGTGCATGTGAATACTCCCTCGCAAGAGCGCATTTATGCTCCGCGAGCCCGCAGAACAGTATTTATTAACACCATTTATTAATGCTCATTTTATTACAATTTCATGAAAATTATTACCAATACATAAGCAATTATGAAAACATACCGAACTATTTAATTTAAAACTTCCTGTTAAGATGCCAAATATGTAGATCCAAAGCTAAGGGCATACATAACTGTAACCAAAGTTTAAAACGGAAAAAGTATCATCTTATACCAAATGATGACGTTTCTGTACAACGGGTAAGATACCGGTGGGAGACTATAGTTGAGTGCATGATAAAAGTGACCAATCAAAGGACCGGAGGTGTCTGCCATTGTCCCGCCTCCAAAGTCTCAAGTCAACTCTACGAGCGAGCAAGTGTTGAGCAGTTGAAAGACCATAGAGAGAATTGCACTCACTCGTCAAAGCCTCTGCTCACGGACTGCGTTATTGCACTCGGAGTAGAAATGCACTCTCGCAATGATTCTTTTCCATTTACGGATACTGTTCTGCGCACGCGCGAAGCATAAATGCGGTTTCTCAAGGGTGTGTTTACACTCGTGGAACTGTTCTGCACACTAAACAAAACGAGAGTGTGTGTGGGGTTTTCATGTGCGCGACTTTTGGGTTTGAGTAAACGCTATAGACATATATTAACACATAAACGCAGTTATAGCTGTTTCTTTTGTTCGTTTTTCCTGCAGTTCTGTATAATACAGCAGAAACAGAAAAACTGAAAAGCTTCATAAACTAAAATGGAGAAAATCGCATAATCAAAAAGTAAATAGTACACATTTGAAAACACAAAATTTTCTTAATTTTTAACCCTTGCCGGCATAATCAAAGTTATTTATATGGAATGTATGATTTATGCTTGGATGACATACAGATTAAAATATGTAGCTTTAATGGGTATCAATGAGGACATTTTGGTCGAAATGCACCTGAGTGTAAAAATTGTTCCTAGTTTAAAAAACATTTATGAATGTACAACAACTGAACCTAGTTTTAAAAAACATTTATGAAAGCAAAATATTAAAATTCCAATAAAAATACACATCTTTACAAAATTTGTGATGTTTGCATAAACACATCCAGAACAACAAAAAAACTGAAAAAATGTCCAATGGCATAAGAGTAATGAAAAAGCGAATTAATCTAAATTAATCAAATAATTGAACACCCTTTTTTGTCTCTGAAATACTTATGTGTATTTGTATTTATATTGTTATAAACCGTCAAAGCCATGCATCAAATCCAAACTGTCTGCTTTTCAGACATGAATTATTAAAAATGAATTATTAAAACAAGAGAACTGTGTAAATGCATATGCATCCTCTCAGCATTACACTAGGTGTGTTTACATGGAGAATTGGTTTAAAAGTCCACTCCGAATGAAGTCCATATAAACACCTCAATCGGAATTATAAATATATATACCTTTATTTCACCAAGGACTCATTAAGATAAAAAATATATTTTCCATGAGTGTCCAGGCCAAGAGAGGCAGCTGAGTTTGCATATACAAATAAACAACATAGTTTCATTTGAAAAACCAATCATATAAACCTTTTAAAACAATTAAAAGCTGTTAAGTTGCTCTCTAGATTACATTATAAGGATTTAAAGCAATTATAGGACACAAAATGTGAAATAAAAAAAAATTGTATCTTCATCTCCTTTTGGAGAATATTCCAATCAGACACGGCATGTACGTTTTCACATAAGGTACGGTAGCTCTGCACTAATCTCACTGGAAGCATCTTGGGTGTGATTTAAAATGACGTGTCTCTCTGAGGTCAGGGTTGATAGATCAGACCTGATTACAGAGGTCCCATGATTGATTTTGAGTGCCATTCCAGACATTAATTTCCGTGTTTCAAGTGAAATTTCTGATATCACAGTTGTCTGGAATGCAGCATAAATTCTCTCTCCCTGTAGTCTGATGTCATTACTATTAACTCGCCATACATGACCCTGGAGCACAAAACCCTTCATAAGTAGTACTGGTAAACTTGTAGTAATTTTATGGATCTAAAATCATTTGGATATTAAGTAAAGATCATGTTCCACAAAGATTTTTTTTATTTTCCTACCGTTAATGTATCAAAACTTTTTTTTTGCGAGTGGATGCATTAAAATCGCTAAATAAAAAGTTGTGTGAGGTATGATTTCACGGGGTCGCATTGGTGCGAATGTGTACTTTTATTTATTTTTAACAAATCATGCTCTCCCTCTGTCTCCAAACTACAGTGTGTTTGACTTCATTCGGTGTTGCACATAACGGTATAAAAGCATCATGGCACAGACTCCCCCATACGCTTTTAAAACGCTCTCAAGGAAAATTAATCAAATTATCTGATCTTTTTGCGCACTCTTAACACGAATTCGAACACGTCGGTTTCTGAACTGTCTCTCTCCCTCACACGTTAATCAAAAGCACGATCGGAAGACAGAATCTACGTTTCACGTTGCGCATTCGGAGAATCTTTTTTTACCTGAATTCCAGCTTGGTGTAAATGTGCCTAAAAACATGTTTCCTTTTCTTTCCTGAAAAGTGTTCCGCACATGCAGCTGACATACAGGAAAAACCCAATCCAGTGAAGTGTTTTCCGTGTTAACATCTATCTTTTGCAATGTCCTAACAGCGTCAATGTCCCCTAATCCGCTAATTATCAAGGAAATTTGCTGCCGGAACATGGCCGCAGGGAATAGGAAATAGGAAAAATACTGAAACTATTTGGTCATTTTTTACGCGATGCTACATGTCTAGTTAGATTCAATGATCTATGCTAAGCTATACCCGCAGATCCCCTGAATAGATTCCAAAACGGTAAAAGTCAACTTATTTAACTCTGGGGGAGTTGGAGAATCTACTAATGGACTAATCTCGTATTAATCTTGAGTACCTATAAAGTAGTATTGCATACGTCGTATCTTCGAAGAGTATTTACTTTGATCACATTTATAAAAGATAGAAGCAGCTGTAAGATTTTTTTCAGAAATCCTACAGCGCGTGCGGGGGGGGGGGGGGGGGGGGGAGGGGTACGCTGAACTAAAGCGATTGCACAGCAGTGCACCCATTGCCTACTAAACACGGAGATCAGTTTCACTTATTGCATGCGGTTCATGTCCAGCATCTTTTAGCACTGGGACAGCTCCATCTATCAGTTTCAAACGAACACCAAATCCAGCATTATATCCACCATTTTTATAACATTCATCACCCAAATGCAGTGATCAACCAAACACCTGAACTTCGCGAATGTATGCTCTCTCTCTCGCCTGTACACAAGTGAAAGTGACGTCCGCTCATGCTCCTTCTTCTGCTCTCCTTGCTGCTGCATGCTTTTCCGGGAGAATTGTCCAATAAGGGACTAAAAAAAATTGTTGCAAAACAGTTTGTGTATATAATATGTTCTAAAAAAACTTTCCGAAATCTATTCGATCGCTGGGGAAATGTTTTGAGCACAGAAATACTACGTAATACGCCCAACTTGTTTTTTGACAAGTTGACCATGACCAAGTTAAGCATGAGAAGTCAGCACGTTTAACATTGTAAAGAAGTCAGAATGCATGACACATCGTTGCAGGGCCGCTTGACCATGTCCTGTATACTAGGGATGGGCATTTAAAGCAAAAATAATATTCATAGATCGATGAGAACTATTAAAAAATTATTCCAAATTCGCACCTCTCCCCCACATGGACGCATTTACAGTTTTACACACACATAAACGGAGAGAGAGACCATTTACGCTTTAAATCCGTAACGACACACTGCTTTATTTATTATGGAATAGATAATATTACATCAAGCTATACCTTAAGATAACGCGCTGAAACATTAATATATTAACAACCGAATGACGGCACTTATTAACAGTACGTCGATCATTATCAACCGCCCATAATGCTAGAACATTTCCTTGTAAAGTATGAGCATACACATTTATACCAACTAAAAAACAGCAGTGTTTACGCTGCTCTGATCAATGTGCTTCTGTTACGCACTTTAAGCACAAATTCACAGAGGTAGGGGACTCGAGTCACATGACTTGACTCAGGTCTGACTCGAGTCACAATTTTCAGGACTTGCGACTTGCTTATTTGAAGAAAGAAAATGACTTGACTTTGACCTGAGAGCAAGTGACTTGACTTTAACTTTAAATACAGTAAAATAAAGTAATACAATTGATAAAAAAATAATTTTTGTGACTCTGCAGCCCTAATGCCAAACATGGCATACATCAATCGAGATCCACAAATTTTCAAGTGTTTATTTGAACTGCGTGTTGAAGCTGAATAGCAGCTCGCCTATACTGGCCGACAGGCTGATGGATGCGCCGGTGCGGTCACTTGCTCTTAAAAAAACTCTTTTAAACCTTTTTGGTTCTACTGACAAGAATAATTTCATGATTCGAATCTTATAAGTGTCTTCTTTTTGTTGTGTACACTCACAAAAATACCAAAAAAGTTTTGTGCTGTAAAATAATGAAAACATTTCAAACAGAAAACAAATATTCTCAGATTATATATTACGTATGAAACGTGCATATTGCGCGTCAACTGCAGAGATGACGATTAGGCATCATAACTTCATCATTGGGCTATATTAACATACATTTTATTTATAATATATTATATTATTTATGTTGTATTCCATTTATATGCCTTGCCTTGCCAATATATCGCCAAAATGAAAAAGATTAGTTCATTTTGATTAACGAAGTTAAAGATCTAAGTCAATAAAATGATCCGAGAATCCCATCACTAGATGTAAATTCCCTACCGTGTCCTTTAATGGACAGCACAAGTATTACAGCATCATATATAAATAACATATAATAGGCAGATTTTCATTCACAATACCTAGTTTATAAGCTTCATAGCCTCAATGTAAACCCGGATAAGCTGGCAATACTTAAAATGTTTTAGTTTTAGAGGTCCTTGGTTTAAGTAAGAATAACTTTTAAGTTTTGGTGTGTGTCTCTTTAAATGCAAGAGAGC
>CM056460.1:1852882-2085382 GCA_029783895.1 Triplophysa bombifrons | reverse complement strand
ATGTACCAAACAATCGTCTTTATGGTTCCACTCAAGAAAAAATGTCACCTACATCTCGGACGGCCTGAGCGCGAGTAAATTAACGGCAAATTGGAGTTATTTTACTCACCTTCAGGTCATTCTTCCTTTCTCCAGGTCACAACACATGCGGCAAATGATTTGATTAAAATTTAATGTGTGTAGCCTGTGTGCGGACGTTTCAGGTGTGGCCAGCAGAGTTTTTATAGTTTTGTTTTCAGTTTTATTGTAGTTTTATACAAATTTAGAATTGGCTTTTATTTTTATATTTTCCTATTTCAGAATTTTTAGAACATTGTTGCTTGACAGCGCTAGGAATCTCAACTTTTGAATTTTACTAGTTGTCACTTGTCTTGTAACCAGATGAACCAATGAGATTCAAAAGATGAGATTCGGTGATGCCGTTTTGAGTGAGAACAGTGATAATCATGTTTACATCTAAACGTGACTAAATTCGCTCAAAATATGAATCGCTTTTGCTCACAAATATATTGTTTTGTGTCATGGCTCATTAGGCATGTATTAACCCTGGAAATGTATCCCTGGAGATGTGTAGATTACTTTTGTGATGGATAAATGCAGACAATTGATCGTAGCATCCTTAATGGGTGTTTTTTTAAGCTTTGAAAAGGGAGCTCTATAAAAGAAATTTAAAGGCTATTTAAAAGGAAGTAAGTCATATACACCTAGAATTGCATTAGGGAGAATAAATTATGCCTTAAATTTTATTTTAGAGTGAACTATTCCTCTCATTTAATAGTGAGAAATAGATATTGTCGTTTTAATTTCATGTTGAATAAAAAAATAAAATATTTTGTTAAACCCATTTCTCTTGTCCTCTTTGTGAAAGAATTATTATGAATATATTTTAATGTTTTATTCAACAAATAATTGTAACATATTGTGATAATTTAATTGAATCCTTATAACTATAATATGAATACCCTTAACACCATTACCCAATAATATATTCATTGAAGAACATATATCTTTTAGAAATTTGAAAGTTCTGTAAACAAAACAATTACTATTAACAGAAAAATTTTGATGAGTCGTGAGAACTCTAACACTAAAGTGATATTTCAACAAGCAAAATCTGTACATGTTTACAAATTGACTAAACACAATGAATTTTCAATTATATACAATCATTTTTAATAAGAAACATTGTAATCATCACTGTTTGATGTTGAACCATTAAAAACAATCACAATTATTAATTAATAATCACAAATCTCATTTTTATTGGTTTAAACAAACAAATTCAAGTATTAAGGAAGATGAAACTGTAGCTCAAATCTGAAAATTGATGACGTCACAGGAGATTGTGAACAGTATGAACGTAGCGCCATCTTCTGGTGCTACTAAATCCTGTTTTAGAGACATTTACCACTGATGGTATTTCTTCTTTATCTGTGTGATGACATTTAGACAAAAAAATACAAAAATACACCGTAGGGGCTTAAACAAAATCTTTTATACAATTCCAATAATTTCTTTGCTTTATGAATTTTCATAAAATTGAAGGCCTTCGTATATAAATATAGCTCTTTTTAAAAACACAAACCTGATGTACAGTGTTTAAAACTTTGCTTTGGTGAATAAAGAATTTGAACAGATCAACAAACAATTTCAGAACTAAACCCAAATTTCACCATATCCCATGTAAATGATGGACATATGGACGATAAAGAACGCCCTTCACTAATGAGACTGGATCTGTGATTTCACAAAGATATTATTTTGTCTACTTTGAAACAAGTTGTTTTATCATTTTCAATGCTATGTAATTTTATGTGCCCTCTTTTATTGCAGTCATTCAGTAAAAAGGATTTATTTTCCAGGTGAATTTCACAATGTGAAGTCGTAAGTATATTTGTTTTTTTGTCAAGGGCCAAAAAGGGTTGTTGTAGCGTGTCAGTGTATCATGTCATTCGACAGAAAGTCTGACATTTCAGATTTACTTAAATTTAATTAGGGACTTAAAACAGTCACGAAAAGTTATGGAGTTAAAATTAGGAATTGCCCTGCGATGAGGAAGGAGTGATTCACATGTGTAATGAAGACAGAATCTGAGAAAGAAACAGAGGCAGACCAAGCCCAGTGGTTAAACGGATGAGTTAAACTAACCTCTCTGTACTTCGTAAAGAAATTTACAGAAGATATTGAAAAAATATGTTTTTATTGAATGCCAGCATTAATAAATACATTATTCATATTACAAAATATTAATATTTGAGACAATTTTATATAAAACATAAATAAATAGGCATAAAAATACATGTTTCAGTCATTAATTAATAAATAAAAATAAATAATTTAAATAAATATTCTGAAGAACTTCACAAGTATAAATCAAATAGGACAGTAAGCAATATCTTATCAAAACAGTCTTTTTTTGATGAAATGCTTCATTTTAGCAAACTACTTCAAGGCAAAATAAACAAAACACTGACTGACTGAAATGTTTTTTAAAATTTAGGCTTTAGTTATGCAGTGTAGAAGGAGAAAAATTCCAGCTGTTTCATGAGGCCTATGACTCGAGCTCTGATGATCTCCCAGCCTTTACCAGCATCCTCCTGACAGAGTAAAACAACATCATTTACACAAGATCCGTTGCTCACATACAGATTTATATTCGTCATATATTATTCACAGTCTTACCGTCTTCAACGCTATCATTTGCCTCAGTCTTCTAAAATAGAGATTCAACTTTTTATTCCTCTTCGTTTTTAAAGTGCCCTGCTGTAAAAAAGAGAATCCAATGAGTTCTTCATGTTATCATTGCTACTGTATATACATATGCAAATGAATGGACTATTCACATCTGTTCTGCTTTCTAGATTTTCTGTTACAAAATGCTACGGTTAAAATAGAAATAAAACATTTTTACTATAAATAAACATGTATATATACTGCTTCTGAGTCTCATGAGTCGCTCATTTATTTCACAGTCACACATCTTACTCACACATAATTCGAGTGCATCAATCTGCTCATGGATGATGTTCAAGAAATTTTCCATTGTGTTTTTATCCCAGGGTGTAGAGTCAGCGTCCTCAAAGATCCCAGTGATCTCCTTAAAAGTCTGAATTACAAACAGAATCTGTTTCTCAGCCTGAAGAGAAAAAAAAAAGATCAATATGGATCCATAATCCACGGAACCGACCAAGATTCACTCATTCATTTCATTCATTTTTTACTGACCTCTACTGTCCTGTAGCTGTTGATCAGTTCATATGGAATGGGGTTGATGGATTTGCTTTTATTGCCTTTTATCTCTCCCTACAAAACATTGAGAAACCAATTAAATTCAACAATATATTTAACAAACAAATTCAGACCTAAATGTTTTGGGCTGGTTTCCCGAACAGGGATTATTTTAAATCCTGAGATTTAACATTTAAATGAGTCTGGTAGTCTTATACCCTTTCTAGGAAACTTCCCTGTGTGTTTTAAACTAAATCCAAGAAGACTTGCCAAGTCCGCAATCAAAAGTCAATGATAAGATCTCAACATGAACTAACATTTCTTATCAAAATCAGATTATTTTACCTACAGTCTTTCATTGAACAGCAAAATTGTCTCAATTGGTTGTATTTCATTTTCTCTCAGAAATTTTAAGAGAAAAATCTGAGACTAAATTAAGACTTCCTGAGCTATGAAAGACTTCAGAGCAATATCACTTTCGTCTTTCCAGATATCAACATAAATATTTTTTTTCTGGGTTTATTCTAAGCAAAGGAACAAGTGGACGCTTACCATCTTTTCAATCAGATCCAAAGAGACTCTGTGGTGATCTTGGAACTTGTGTTTAATCCACCTGCATCCCAGAACAGCTCGGATGGTGCAGACTGACAGCATCAGGCACAGAAGTGATGGACGAACAAACATCATAATGATGAATTATCAACAGACAAATAAATCCAAGAATTATTCCACTCAGTCACCTGCTGACACTGTACAGAGCCCGATATTCTCAGGTGATGTTTGGTGCTGAATGATCTTCTCCATGCTGTTCGTTGTTTTTATCCAAGAATTTCGGGAATTTCACCTGCAGTTTTCACTTTCCTGTTTCACGAAATATGCGTTGTCCTACACCTGAGTGAAAGGTAAATCAGGATTACGCAATACCGAATGAATCTCCGTGTACATTGATCTTGTTATTTTTATAAATATAGTAGTAAGGCTAAATGTAGTGTATACTTCATTTTTAAAACCCTTATGCCATTATGATTACATGTTTGATGCGATTTACTAAAAATACAGTCTAATGGATGTAATGGTTATGCGGAAATTGCGGGTTATAATCCAAACTGGAATGGTCTGTGGCTCTATACTGGCTATTTGTTGGGTTCTATGATGAGATGTGTCCAGGCGATGAGAACCAATAGAACACCATTAAATTCTACTAGAAATTACCCGATTTTGTAATGGCTCTAATGGAAGCCTAAGCAACTGATAGTTTTATAATTGAAACTATTTGCATTTTATTTGTGTTGTTTTTGTTTCATCGGGGTTCATTGTAATTTGCACCATACGGTTTAATATTCTTAGATAGGTAGCAAATTATGCCGCTTTGTAGAGTGTAACAGTCCATATATAACGTGTATAATATCCCATCAAAAAATGATGTCATATTATTTAACAGAACTCACAATTTTAATTTAGGTTATAATGCTTTTAAACAATAATATGTGAGCACAGAGGGTTTGCGTGACAATGCAACGTGGGAACGGAAACTCCAACTGGAACTTCGAGAAATTGAAATCGAAAGTGTATGGCGTCATAACACAGTGACGTCAGATTTTTACGTTAGTTTCATCATTTGAGACACATTATAATAGGAAATCTGTACATAATACTAGAGAGTATTAGGAAATGTGGTTGTTTTTTTGTAGTAAATTAGATTTCATTAATATATATATATATATATATATATATATATTATGCATTTAATAAACATTTATTATCTGCGAAAATAATTTTCAGGAATGTTGCTGTAGTTGGAAAGGTGTAACTTGAGGTAGGGATAGGAAATAAAAAACTAAGCAAAATTACATCTGATTAATTCATAAACGGAACAAATATATATGTTTAGGCACCAACACACACATTTTTTTTAATCTCTTTTACGTTTATTTTCAGCAGATACACTTCAACATTAAAAAAAGATGACATCGTAAAACAAACAAAGTAAACAACACGCTTTTTTCTATGTTACATTAAACAGTTTTTTTCAGGAATGTTGCTTTTGTTGAATGTCTGTTTAAGGGAAGTTAGTCTTCTGAGTACTCAATGCTGCGCTAGAGTTGCGCATACAATGTTCGTCAAAGTGGCAATGCCCACTGATCTTTGATTTCAGTTTACATTAGCAACAAGTAACTGTACGTATATGTCTTTCTTTTATACAATTTACACGTGATTAATTCTAGATTAATAGAAAACACGGCTTACTTTTAAAGAATCCAAGCTTGTGTAAATCATATTTATGCAGGGTCACAGTCTTACAAACGATATTTTGTAAGCAGGAAGATTAGTCCCTTCCGAGTCTTCTGCACACTCAAGGCTGCGCAAGACTTGTGCATTGCCATGTTCGTAAACAGGAACCCTGCGCTCACTTCCCGTCATGCTTTTCGCGTCAGCTGATGTGATAACAGTGACCGAGCGTGACAGCGACTCATTCCCATCAGCAAGAGCAGAGATTTCAAAAGATGAACACACAACAAACATGGTGAGTGCGCGAGCTTGTGATAAATGCATTCAGCGATGTTAATAACGATGAAAGTCAATGCAGTTATGATACGCTGTGCGATCTGTCAGTATGAAGAGCAGACAGACGATCTTGTGCTTGTAGGTTGTACAAGAAAGATATAATACGTTGTTGTGTAACATTGTACAGAACTAAATGTTCAAGTGTATATGACACAAGTAGCAAACGTGCGCGCGCGTTCATGCTTTATCGAATAAACACGGTAGTCTTGTCTTGTCATATCTTTACTACACTAACATTAGCCGTATCGCCAAATGCACTTGTATAAGATTGTGAGTGACTGGGGTTTTATAATAGCGACTGTGGCTGGAATCTGTTGTCACATCTATCCGCAGAGGAAACGTGATCTGTCACTTCCACTTTTTGACAAACTAAGATTAACAATATGCGAAAAGCTTCATGTTTAAACTAACCTCCCTTTTGATTTATGTACTGACTTGTTTTGCAGAGCGTTGAGTGGCACTAACCCAGACTCAAAGAGCCATGCTGGCCACCCAAACAACCGACAGCAGCCCAGAGACCAAAGATGTTAAACAGGTTTGTAACTTCCTCATGTTTAAAGCTTGTTGAACAGTGGACTTTAGCTCACGAGCGTTTCCTTTCACGTGCCTTTAACTCGTTCGGCAGGCAGACACGCTGTGATGACGACAAGTGGCATTCAAATCAGTTCATTATTGTATGCAAGATCAAACTGAAACTGAAACACACTTTGTTTTATCTGTCTATGTTTCTTACGGTGCACGTTATTTCAAATCAAGAAAAAAGTATTTTGTCTTTCAATTTCAATTGATTTTATGATTTTCTTATTTTGTAACCCCTCCTAGGAGCCACCTATAGAGACCAGGGCCAGGTTGCATAAAGCACCTTAAGTGTAATTTTCCCTTAAGTGTGGCCTTTAATATACCTTAAGTTATTCTCCTATTGTCTTTGGTAAAGGGAAATCACTCAAACTTAACGTGCTTTATGCAACCTCATTGTGTCCTGTTTTTAAACTTAAAGGGACACTTCACCCATAAATGAAAATTCTGTTATCATTTATTCACTTCTTTGTTCTGCTAAACACAAAAGAAGATATTTGGAAGAATGTCAGTAAACAAACAGATGTCCTCCCCCATTGACTCCCATATTTATTTTCCCCACTATATGGCAGTAAATGGTGGAAGAAATCAGTTTGGTTACTGACATTTTTCCAAATATCTTTTTCTTTGTCCATCAGAACAACAACATTATACTGTTCAATTTGTAAAGATTTGGAACAAACTGAGGGTGAGTAAAAGGCAGAATGCTTAGTATGAACTGTCCCTTTAATGTTTGTTGTTTGGCTATTTTAGCGTGTCGTGTGCATGTGATTCTGAGAAACCTCGGGTTATGTGCCGTCTAGTTAGATGTGAATATAAAGAAGTTCATTAATCGCCTTTATGAGAGAAGTGACGCTTTTCTGTTGGCTATTTCCTCTTTATTTCTTTTGCATAATAGCTCGCGGCACCTACTGTAACCGAAGTGTCAGAAAAGCACATTGATGAAGACACAAGTGTCTTGACTTACAGTTGCCACAGTGAATTTCCAGAGCTTTGATTGGCAGCTTTTTTGTGGTCAGTCAGCTGATGTCAGGTGACAGTCTGAAGGTTTGGCTCACGTTCACATGGCTGAAGACCGTCGGTGCTGTTGACGAGTATGTTCTGTGCTCCGTGCCTCAGATCCTCATGATCTGTGCCGTCTGAGCACAATCTTGCGCAAAGTTGTTTTTGACCTTTCTTCTGCTTAACTTTAACTGCCTTACTTTTGCAATTGTTCCTGTGACCCGATTTCTCTTACCTCAAACTTGCAATGCGCAGCAGACACATCAATTAAATGAGAGCTTTTGACACTGAAATGTAGTTATTGATTTCAACTAGCTTTGTTTCCAAATCAGAGCTTATCGATTTCTGTCTAAACAGGGGTTGAAATGAATTGATGCATTGAGCACTGTTAAAGGGATATTTCAGAGGCAAAAAAAATCCTCATGTTTACTCGCCCTCAAGGCATCCATGGCTTTCTTCTGAAGAATAATGCAGTTATAATACCATTATATATATTATTTAATTTTACTTCAAAGCAGTAGAATGGGACTGAATGGGCGTTGATTTTTTGAAGCTCCAACAAGTGCATCCATTAGTCTAAGAACGGCTCGACCCTTCTCTGTGGTCTTCCGAAGCGACTCCTTCCGTTTGTTTAAGAGAAAAATCCATATTGACAACGTTATTAACGATAATGTATAACTTCCATTCCCTCTTCTGCGCGTGAACCTGAGGCTTGTTTTTCCAGCAAATGAGGCAGGTGTAATGACGTTAGTTCCTGTGTCGAACGCTGCATTTTTCATTTTGTTCCAATACGAGACAGTCTCCTTTGCACGGGAGCTTTCATCATCATCATTTAGTGTAAAAAACATCTTGCTTATAAATATCCCTTTAACTCTTTCTTTCTTCTTTAGTGGATCAAGGAAAAGATCGCACAAACGTTGAAAGTCCTGCAGAAGCGGTACATCACTAAAGACACCGCGGTCACCAGTGAGGATCAGGAGGCAAACCTCCTGTGTTGTGCTTTGGAAGCCGTCTTCATCCACGGCATCAAGAGCAAGTTCATCCGCTCGGATGGAGGTCACGGGCGCAAGGGAGGGTCACGAGGGGCCGTTCCTCGGCCCGTTTTCTGGAGCCTTCTTAAAACCGTCACCCACAGGTGGGTTGTCCATTTGAATGCCTAAATCTTCCATAAGTCTTTTAACATTGTTGCAAAAAAGTGTAAGGCATGATTATTAAACTTCAGAACTTAAAATATTGTGAATGGTGGCGTTTTTAAGGGTTTTAAACTGAAAACTGTGTATCTGTGGCTCATACAGAGAGGCTGAGAATGTTTATCGGGTCATTTCATCACGTATGCTTCATTACACGCCTGTTAACATGTCTTGAATGTCTTGAATGAATTCACCCCTAAAAAAAGAGAAGAATGTGTCCTGAAATAAATCCTAAATCTTAAAAAAAGAAATCTTTCCGGATGAGCAATTTGACGCCGTTTGGAAGAGGGAGTCATGGAGGGGAAACTGTGTGAGGATTGTGGCAGGATTAGTTGAATCATGTGGGTCTGTGGTCATTACTCAAGTGACACTTAGTCGGGTCCCTAAAGGTCCTTATTGAGAGATTGAGGGTTTCCGGAACCTCGGAGAACAAAGTTTAACTCTGCGTTCAGAGTGTCGTAAGTTTCTTGCTACGAGGTCGTAAGAAGGCGTTCCTTGCTTTAGTTACTCTAGTAAAATTGATAAACAAACCCTGCAGTAACTGACGTGAGCTCCACTGCTGTACTGCGCTTCTGAAAGTGGCTCATCATTTGCATAAAGTTGAGCAATTCTCAGACATGCCCTCTTCCTGTAACCAGCAGTCGCTGGGTGTCGCTGATGGTCTGAACAGGGTACACTTGGCTGATGATGCGATACAATACAAGATACTGGGTTCAAGATACAATATATACACAATGTATTTCAATATAATGTTACTATATTTTAAACAAAATTGAAGGAAAAAATAATCAAATTCAATAAACAGATGAGCAATTTCCGGTAACATTTTTGTTGTATTATGAAACTTTTTGAATCTTCCAAACATTTTGACTTCCTAAATCAGTAAATGCACAAACTTATAAATAACAAAAATATATAAACATTACTAAATGACATTATTATTATGTTGATGCAGGTCACTTGTTGGCAGCTCAAGTTATAGGACTTTAATAGATAATATATCATATTGTAGAATTATCATCATCGCATCTTGAATGTATATATCGTAATTAGGGCTGTGTTCAAAATATCGATACGGTGATTCATCGTCATGAGCCCCTAATGATGCGTGCATCGATACAACTGCCTCTGTATCGTTTCTGCAGCACTCTTGAAATGTGCCAATTATTATGCAAAAAGTATTGTGTAAAAATGATTAGTGTTGTAAAGGATCTGATCGGGGTTGATTTGTACTCTCTGCTGATCGCCTCTCATGATTCTAAATGCAGTTCCACCATCATAAAGTGAAAGTTTAAAGAGGACATAACTAGGGATTTTTAAGGTGCTGCTTTGGTTTATGGAGTGTCCAACAACAAGTTTGTCCATAGAAGGTGTAAAAACTTCTACAATTATTTCGTAATAGTAGGCAGTTACTCTTACCTCACTTCTTGACTGACTCTCAAATGATTCGTTCGGCCATTCATCGGTCTAAATCTTTATTTGCCTACAGAGATGTTGTTCAAGAACTAGAGCGCCTGAGCTTCATCAACTCAGACGTTGGGCGGTGTAGAGCCTGGGTTCGTCTGGCGCTGAACGACGGCCTTCTGGAGTGTTACCTGACGTCTCTGCTCCGTGAGGGCTCAAACCTGGGATCCCACTACCAGTCTGGAGCTCTTCTCCTGGACCCGGAGGACCGCGAGGTTCTCCTCACCCTCCTTCAGGGTTTGTCCTCGCTGACCTTCCAGCTGTCCTACAAATCAGCAGTGCTTAACGAGTGGACAAACACGCCGTTGGTCCTCGCGGGGCTTTGCCGCCCTGCACCCGCTGAGGAGGACCAGCTGTGGCCCAAGCGCAAGGAATCTTGGGATACGGTCTCCCAGTCATCCGGAGGGTCCGGAAGCTCAGATTGGGCTCAGGAAGGGCTCCACAAGGAGCCAATGAAAGAGCAAGCTGAAAGCTGTGAGGCGAGTACTCCAACCTCGTTGAACGCGAGTCTGGACACGTCGGGTTCATCGCAGCTGTCCACCAGCCTGAGCTCCGATAGTCTCCTGCAGGGTCATGAACCCAAGAGTCCTGAGAGAGAACGCTGGAACTGTGACGCCGACATCAGCCGCGGTGCACAGGGGAAGAATTCACTTTCAGAGTGAGTAGAGTCATCTGAGTTTCACGATTACACCCGACACAATAACGTGATGAATTGCATTATTTTCAGTAGTGATATGCAAAATATGATGAGATATGTTGGTAGATTTTAAGTCACATGTTTGCTCGTTTGTGTCAGACAGAGCAGCTCGTCTAGTCAGGAGGTGATAAAGCAAGACTTCGATGACTTCACACGTGCTCCCGATGACCTGAGCGGAGGTGTCACGCGCACAAACGCTCACCAAACAGACACGCGCTTCTCCGATGCTCCTGAGCTTTACTCCGCAGAGAAAGCTGAAGAGATCTTACAGGAGACAGACAAAGAAACAAAATCCGTATCTGAGACTCTTGTTGTAACAACAAGACTTAAAGTTAGAAATACAGTCAATGAGACATCAGAAAGAGAGAAAAAGAGCAAGAGCTTAGCCTCCTCCTGTCGTCCCTTTAGAGCTTCTCCTCTCACAGAGACCTCTGAGAAGACCTCAGACCTTCAGGATGCCCAACCTCCTCCTCCAAAGACCTCTGACCTCAAAGAAGTTCAAGCTCCTTCAACAGAGAGCCCCGCTGGACCAAATCCAGTGGAACATGCCAGACACGCAATACTTAGACGTTCCACAAGCGCCGTTAGCATAAGAACATCCACAGACTCGCTGTATTCCTCCTGTGTGAGTGTTTTTAAGGATTCATGTTCTCAAAGTTAAAGGGATAGTTCACCCCCCAGAAAAATTTGGTCATCATTTTTGCACCCTCATGTTGTTCCAAACATAACATTCTTTTGTCCTTCGAACACATAATATATCTTTTTCATTTTAAGTTGAACTATGCCTTTAAAGTACACTTCATTAGTTGACTGAAACTAGATATGTACTCCGTACTGTACAACGTATGAGACTGTACGATATTTCAAAGAAGATGTATACTGGTTCGGAGCAAGTAGAGGGTAATTCACGACAGAATTGTCATTTTTGGGTGGACTATCCCTTTAAATCAATGTACACGAACATTTCTGTCTTCTATGTTTGAGTTGTGTAAGCTGCAAACAAAATTTTTGACATTTTGGATCAATCCAGAAGTGCTGTCAGCTGTGTGTTCGTTTTTATTTTACAACATAGTTTGTTGACTTAAGAGTCAGAACTATTTTCTGTTTAATAGACTGTTCTTTGTCTTTCAGCAATCCACGTCTTGGATTTCAGAGGAAGATTTTTATAAACCCGAAATGAGCAGGAATTCTGAAGGACATGTCTGTGTTGACACCACACAAATGAACGGGCAAGTGAAGACCACGCCTGAACCAGACGACGTCCATTCACCACCTAGTGTAGTTCATCGCAGACAAAACGGTAAAATGGAGTATAGATGTATACATGTTTTGTACTTCTTTTGCATGAATAGTTGGAAGTTTTTTTTTTTTGCATTTTTATTTTTAATTAATAAACATGTCTCGCCATGAACATAGCCATAGAAGCTGACATGACATTAAAGGTGCAGTTTGTAACTTTTTTGAAGTAAAATATTTAAAAACTAGGCCAGTGTTATATATTTTTTTCATTTAAGCATTTACAATATCTATTGTATTTGTAAATTGTGAGAAAAAACGGACCATGTCTGGCATTCGCCTATCAATAGCGTCATATCCACGTTACCAAGGACACTCGATGTAAAGCCTGCAACCTTAAGGCTAATGCAGGAAAGGAGACTAGAAGTTGTTATATAATTGGCTGTGGTGCCTCATGTGATTGGTACAAGCCGTTTCGCTTTCTCCAGACCTTGCATCTCCCTAAAAACACAGTCTCTGGCATTACCTGCGGTTTCCACTTGTCTTGTTTTGCGCAGTCGTTATGGAGCACAATTATTCTTTACAGTTTGCAGCTGGTTCGGTCAACAAAGACATACGGGTAAACCAAATGACCCAAGAAGAGTTTGGGACAAAAAGATATAGTCGAGAGAGATAAAGCCAGGAACAATATCGGCGTGGAATTTTCATGGAGAAAGCTGCGCGGCAAATTTTAACTAGACAGAGACGCCGATCGTGCATGTGTTTTACTAGACTGTGAGCAACTGTTTCGATCCCTTTACTGACAGAATACGTTTAATTATCGGTCAAATTATTGTTTCAAGTGTATATTTACTGAACAAGCAGTAGTCGTTTTTAGATCATCTGACTAATTAGTAATAAACTAATTTTATGAATTACGTCTAATGTGTCCAATTCATTATAATGAAAAAAAATCATGACATCAAACGCAACATCTATAAAACTTCATTCTGGTGGTTTATTTGCGGTGGAGTTGAAGACGACAGTTCCCATTATTCATCAACATAAGGCGTTTTTGTTATTGCTGTTGTTGTGAACATATCTGTTTGAATGTGTGTTTTGAATTTTACAAACTGCGCCTTTCCAGTTTTTTTCCATTGCTTGAAGTTGTCATAAACAGCTCTGTCACTATTTACTCGCGGTCATGTCCTGTATTTTTAACCTGTATGACACAAAAGAAGATATTTTGAAAAACACTGGTCACCAAGCATGAAACCTTGTTGACTTCCATTGTACGAACACAAAACCACAGAGACATTTCTCGATAATATCTATTTTTGCGTTTCAGGTTTTGGTTGGGTCAGCTGCTTTCAAAGTAGTTTTGTCTGTACGTCACAGGTTATTTATGTACTCATGACGTTGAGACATGAGCATGTGTAACTCGGTCTGTTTCTTTAAGGTCTGCCTAACCCCTTCAAGGGTCTTCTGAAGCTGGGTCAGTTGGAGAGACGCAGCGCCGTGGGCATGTGGTGGGATTATTACTGCGAGCTCTCGCCGTTCGAATTTCGACTTTACATCAACGCAGAGGAGCGCGTCTGCTACGAAAACCTGTCCCTGCTGCGCTGCGAGGACGTCCACCTCTCCTCAGGCACCGAGGGACGTTTCCGGCTCACCTTCCATGGCAAGAGACTGTACCTGCGTGCTCCGTCCCGAGGCGAGGCCGAAGACTGGGTGGACCGCGTCGTGGAGGCCATTGGCAAACTACGCCCCTTGGTGAGAGACGAGGCGTGGGAGGTGCTAGCCGACGACCGTGAATTCCCCTCGCCGTCATCAGCTCCCTCGAGCCCGGAGCACGCCATCTCAGATCCTCCTCAGTTAGACTGGACCCGTCTCACAGACCCGGAGATGGACGCTATAAAGGAGGCGGTGGTCTATCAGAACGTGGAGGAGAAAGGCTGGAGGTCTGTGGTGCTCTCTCTATCCCTGGAGGCTCTCAGGGGTTACAGCGTCCAAGAAAACGCCAAGACGCCTATCTTCTCATACTCCATAGGGACCGTCAGGGACGTGGTTCCGGATGTTTCTCTCGGCAGCCCTGCGTTTTTTAAGGTTCTGACCGCACAGGAGACTGTGACGTTGAGGGCGGAGAGCGGCGAGGAAGCCCGAGGATGGAGGAACCTGATCAGAGGAGCTCTCGACCTGTATCTGGATACGGAGGATGACGGGTTCGTCTCATCGGCCGGAAGAATGCAGGGGGGGAATGTTTACAAGCTGGTCCAACACAGACTCAAAGGTGACGGAGAGCTGCTGTCTCACCTGTCCATCGTCCCCAAAGAGACAGGATTAGATGCGCAAAATTACAAATGTGCAGGTATGAGAGATTATGGTTTGTGTCTGGATGTTTTAAATAAATGTCAATGCAAATGTTTAAATGGAGTAACTTAAAATTAATGAAGAAATACACTTAGGACATATGTTTTATTTAGTGTGTAAATATTTTAAATATTTATTGTTACATCACTTGTTTTTAATTTTTTGAGACAATATAGTTGGCCAACATTTAAGATTTTTTCATATTAATTAATTTTCTTATTAATGATTTCAGCATGCGAAATAAATACATATTTTATTGTAGCATTTTTTTAATAGAAAATTTCCGGTCGACTGGCTACAAGCTATCAAATTAAATTTTTACTACATTGAAATGCCCAATGTATAAAATCTAGTGGCATCTAGTGGTGAGGTTGTGAATTACGACCAATGGCTCACTCCACCCCTCCCTTTTGAAGCACTACTGTGGCTGACACAGAACTTTTCACTTCTTTACCGAAGGAGATAACGTATTTAGGTAACGCGCTCTGTAGAGCAGTTTGTCCAGGCTACTGTAGAAATAACATGATGAATTCAACACAAGGGGACCCATGGTGTATATAGATAGAAATAGCTCATTCAAAAATTCATTATGGAAGGTCTTTATACTCCTCTGAACACACAGTTATGTGTATTATATAGCATTACTGTCGTTAAATCCTCCAAAAAATGACACACTGGGGTTGCGTCCGAAATCGCCAGGTTCCATACTATATAGTAGGCGAACATGAGTGTGAGTCACGAATAGTATGTCCGAAACCTCAGTATGCAAAAACCCGTAGGTGAGAAATGCCCGGATGGTCTACTACTTCCGCCGAGTATGGATGGGATGGACACTTATCTATCCCATGATGCCACGGGAGCTGAGAAACCGTCAAATTTCAATAAATCAAATAGATATAGCAGAAAACTTTAAGGCTAATGAATTAACTTCTCGTGTCTAAATTATGGACCCTGGTTATTTCAATCCTATTGCTAACTTTCTTCCTGTAAAGCCGCTTTGTAACAATGAAACATTGTGAAAAGCGCTAACTAAATAAAACAGAATTGAATTATGTTTTCATACATGCTCACGTATAGGTTGTTGTCAATATGTCACAGGACAAAGAGCATACGGGTCACATGACCATAAAACATGGCAGACGCAGTATGTCTGAAATGTGTTCATACTACTACCGCTCACACTATATAGAAGGTATTGTTTTAACGGCCTATAGGTAGATACATATACAAATTCAGTACAAACTGACACATTATGCGATTTCGGACACACCCTGGACTTAGAATTATTTAGAATTAATTTATTCAATGAAGAGAATATATCGTTTAGAAATGTGAAAAATCTGTAAATAACAGATTTTTGGTCACACTTTATGTTAAGTGGCCGCGAAATTGCAACGTAATGTGATGTGATTTGTGTGTGTGCTCTCTCACTAGAGATGGTGTTGTACATGTTTTTGTAGGCTGCTCTCGACAGATCGGCGTGTCTCAAGGCAGAGCTCGACTCTGTGAGTTCTCAGGTCATCATTACTGCGATACCTGTCACCATGGAGATGTCAGCATCATCCCCTCCCGTGTGGTGCACAACTGGGACCTGACAGCACGTGAGGTGAGTGTTTTCTTCAGCTACTAATGGCTTAGAACATCTAAGCAACTACCAAATGGTAAGACATCAGGTTCCTCTTCAATTGTACTGACAGGTACTCCACCTTACTTGCGTATACATTTGGTTGCTTAGTCAAATCATACCACCAACTGACATAGATTTCTGGGGCTGTGGTTACACGAGGCGTTTCAGGCAGGTCTGGGTGAGCTTTCATTTTTAGATGGAATGCATCTTTTGTTCCGACACTTTAATTTTTGCAATTTTATGTGTCTAAAACATGCATGGGCAACATGTTCGTGCCATATGACCCCTTTAACTTCATCACTCTTCTGGAGGAATGAAGCATTATTTCAATGAGTTGTAAGGATACCAACAAATTTGAGCACGTCTGTATATACAAATATACGTGTGTGTGTGTGTGTGTTCAGGTGTCAAGACGAGCCCTGCGTATGATGGCTCAAATCGAGCATGAGCCGCTCCTCAACATGCACGCTTTGAATCCTGACCTGTTTGATCACGCAGACGTTATGTCAAAAGTACACAATCTCAGACAGCAGCTGCGTTTCCTAGGCGACTACCTCCTCATCTGCCGCAGTGACATTAACAAACAAATCCAGCCCAGGTGCGGCTCTGTGTGTGTGCATTAATGCACGTGTGTTTGTTGTGTCTTTCTGTACACATCATCTGGTGTTTAATGGATGGTTGCAGTCGTTATGTGATGGGAATCTGTATGTTGCAGACTTCAGCAGAGGACGTATTTACTGGAGAACAGTGATGCGTACAGTGTGCTGGACCTGCAGCAGGTACCTACATCAGTGTTGTTTTTTGTTATGCAGCATATCACTCGAACTACATTATCAATCTGGATTCTTCATTTTTCAATCTGGATTCTTCATTTTTCTATCTGTATTCTTCATTTTTTCTATAAGCATCTGGTAAATCAAGATTAGGTAGAAAGAATGCAATTAATCACCATGAAAATGTTTTCTGTATTGACAGAAGTATTACATATGCTTCAAAAACTGACAAACTACATTTTCAGCTGTTTGTCAGATCATTCTCTCTCTCTCTCTCTCTCTTACAGATTGCGGATGGACATTTTGAATCTTACCTGCAGTCTCTGATTCAGTTCGGCTCCAAGCACGTGTACCACTGTGACCTTTGCACCCATAGGGGCTTCATTTGTCAAATCTGCAATACAGATGACATCATCTTCCCCTTTCAGTTTGACAGCACGTCCAGGTAATCCAATGTCGCGTCCTCTTTCAGAGCATGTGTGTTTCTCTCCAGTCATGTGAATCCAGTCTCTCTCTCTCTCTCTCAGATGTGGTGTGTGTAAGACAGTCTACCACTCCTCCTGTAAGGCTCAATGTCCCGTCTGTCCTCGCTGTGTGAGAATACAGAAATACATGGACAGAGATTTGGATGATTAACTCTTTCTTCATCGTTTTTTTTGTCTTGTTTTAAGGATGTTTAAAAATGAAAATAATAAGAATGTAATATTTGCATTATATTATAGCGCAGTTTATTTTCTTACCTTATCGTAAAACAGTTCCTTTTGGTTTAGGGCTTAAACCCAACATTTTCCCTACAGTGGAAATTCTCAATTAAGCCTTTATATCTTATGCAGTTTTGATACTCAAGTACGTTTTTAGTGTACAACAAAACTTGAATGCTTTTCTGTAGCGGCTACGTGTACAGTGTTCATCTCCACCTGTACCGCGGTAAACAGTGTACAGTTCGGGAATATTTATCTACAGTCAACCAGAAAGCATTTGATAAGTTTCACACTAAAACCTCTTACTGGACTTTTCAAGTGCACTTATTTACACACGGTTCTGTACATATACATGTGTAAACTTTCACCTGCACAGACTGAGAGTGATTTTCTGTCTGGCAGGGGAACATATTTATAAAACCTGTTGGGCTAGAGATCTTTAACTTTTTTATAGTAATATTTTTTTATTTTAATGTCATATGCCAAGTTTTATATGAAGTATTTCATGTTTACAAAGCAAACTGTATGCATTAATAAGGCAATGGAATGATTATTAAACATATGCCTTTACAAATGCACTTTTAAACTGCCTTTTAATCTGCGGTTTCATTGTAGCATTTTAGTCACTAAAATGGGGTCGTGACCGCAATGTAACTGTTTTTAATAGCGAATGTGAACTCATTTTTCTCTCGAATGAAGCATAATGTCTGACGTTCATCTCTGCAAATGAAAATTAAATCTTTTCTAGACTTGTTTTCTCTTCATTGTCACTTCTTTTGCATATAAGCTGTTTGTTGATCTTTTACAGACCATTTTGCGTTAATGATCAGCACTTATCTCAAACACACATAGAGAGAGAGAGCACATGAGTTTATTTCCTTTATCTTTAATGTCATGTACATCACATGCTGTGCAAACTGCTCAGTTAACAATTTTCTGTCTCGTCTCGGGTTTTGCCACAAGGGGCAGCATCACCCAAGCAGAAATCTGAAAATACACATGTGGGCTGGAGATTAGAAAGACAAGTACACCCTAAAAAAAGTTATACTTTCATGCTTTGGCATACTTCAGTCACCCTCATGCCGCCCCAGATGTTTATTACTTTTAAATTAAACACTCGGATGTTTGTTTTTAGTTAACATTTGTTAATTATTAGTAATTATTTGAATGGCTTTCTTATAAAGCCATTCAGAGATGTATATGCACATAAAGTGATGGATATTTTGACTAAAGAAAAGAAAGCCAAATACATCTTGAATGGCATGATGAGGGTGGGTAACGTATGAGTGAAATGTCACTTTTGGGGTTAGCCCACATTAGTATTTAAAAAAAAAAAAAACCAAAAAAAATTCTCTGTGGCATTACTGACAAAGAATTGTGTTGCATGATTTTCATCTTCATACTGTAGTATGACATTCATAAATGGGAAGTATGTACTAAAGTACACTGTGCACTCAAAAATGATCTATTGTTTCAACTCATGGTTGGGGAAAATAAGGACAAACCCAACTGCTGGGCTTATATTAACCTACAAAATGTCCACCTAACTATGAGTCTATTAGATAGCTGTAGATAGATGCGAATGCTCTTATATGCTATATACTGTAATACTGAATATTACTTCTCTTGAGACGGTCAAGCTTGAATATGGATCATTTGGTTCTATATAATGTCTCTCTCAATTAATAGTTATTTCTGAAATCTTGTCAAAGGACGACTCCATCAGTCTGACTTCTTCAGAGCATCTGCTGTATTCTTAATGTGTTTGTCAGCGTGTCACTGTAAACCACATCATGAGTTGCTCCTCAACCGGTTCTTCCTGTTTCTGTACCTCCTGGCGCTCTTTTCTGCCTGCCTTTCATCTTCTGTACAACCTGTGTGGTGAATCCACACAAAATAACTAACTGCAATCATGTATAAGTGTTTTAACTTCAGCTGATGATAAATGTCGTCTGTTTATAAGTATTATTGGAATTTAACTGAATCATTCAATTGAACAAATACTCAAACATTACCTTGAAAGTTCTTCTATGCACTTCAGTTTGTTGTCGTGATAGTCAAACGATGATCTTTGTACTGCGTGGGATTTGCTGTTGACCGTGGATCATGTTGTCAGTCCAACAGTCAAAAGAAAAACGACAAAAATAGAACAACACTTCATCTGAGGTGCCAAGCTGACAAAGATCTCGCAATGTTTCCTTAAAGCCTGCGCATTCGAGACAACACCCTGTGTTTGATGTTTGTAGACAGAATGACTCAAAATGTGAGTCAAGTGCATGAAAAAGTGTTTGTGTACAGTGTCAACTCCTCTCTCCAGGTTTCATAAGTTCTTTTTTTTTCGTATGTCTCTCTTTTTTGTTCTTGTTCCTCTTTTTGAAGTTTTTCAATCCGAATGAGACTTTACTGGCAATATACGCAGGTTTGTTGTTTAGCATCACGACACGCCTCCTCCAACCCGTCCAGCAACACACATCTGGGCACATTTTTGTTACGTTAACACAACAACACCAAGTATGGTGCAGACTATGAGACTTAGATCTGCTGGATTATCACAGACAGAGAGAGAGAGATGATGACATTTGCTACTGATGCAAAGGATTAAATTTACCCATAGGTTACTGAAGTAGTTCTGATTTGTCGCTGTTCAGCTGTGGTAAGTTTCTTCTTTCATTTCTCAAGACTACAGTACTTGAATACTACAGAACAGTTTGTGCTAAAACTTTTAAAGAGCACTTCATAGGCTTATTATTATTAATATGGTTGTTGGCATCATTTATCACGCTAAAGAACAGATTTTCTTGTTATATGAGACTTCCAGGAAAATAATGATCAGGATACACAGCATCGTGTACAGTAGAGAAAGAGCTACTATACATGTACCACAAACTTTTGATATATACGATGAGTTTGGTTCCAAAATTAGAAAGGTGTTCTCATTGTGTTAGTTAGCTGTATTTTCTTGAGTAATTATGGCTTATATCAAAACAAACCAACTGCAGTTTCATTGATATTAATTGGAATGCACAATAAAAAAAACTATTTATAAGAGTGGTAGGAAGTATTAAATAATTGAAAAATTAATATTGGTAATGTTTGATGTTGATGTTTATTTTTTTATAAAGGAAGCGAAATCAATGTACAAATTCATTTCTGTGAAAGATGTGAAGCAGATCATATAGCCTGATTAATGTTCGCATTGATGTAGATCTGATTCTGTCGTCCTCCGACTGACAGGAAGCTACTTGTCAAGTGTTTTGTGTTCACAACACCAGAAGTGTAAACGTAAATCCTTGTTAAATTAAGCTCCTCATCTTTTTGGTTTGGTGTCAATGAACGTCGTCTTGAGCTCCATTATATTCTGAATCAGCACTGGGGTCAATGGCAACGTCTCACACACACTTTATTATGAGAGATTTTGCAATGGTTGGGCACAGTGTGAATACTCTCAACACACATCTTTCTTGCCATCTTACCACATGCGCTTAACTCCATGCAGGCAGAACACACGCTGATGTCTCATCGTCCCCGGGTGTTGGTGAGTATTTAATCTGTTATGGGTGTGGACGTTTCGAGATGATGAATGAATCTGTGATGAATTCAGATATTCCAGTGAAGTTTTTTCGCAGTGTTTCGTAACACAGAAACAGAGGTTAATGGCGTTTTCCTGTTCCACATCTTCGTGTTTCCTCTATTTCATTGTTTCTTCTATTTTATTGTTCTTCTTCTCTGCGGGTTTGGGCTTAGTGCTCTGTTCCTCTGTAGAACTGCATCACGTCCTGTCTCGTGCGGCACATTGACCGTCACTTTACCTTCTCGTCTCTCTATCTTCACGTCTGTGTCTTTGCTTTGTGAAATCAGATATGATCGGTGCGATGAGAATCTTTTCATCTCATTGGCCATCGTGGCCGACACACCTGCTGTTCTCCTGGTCCGCCTGCATTCCTCTGCTTCACGGATTTTTGATGGGTTGTAAATAGACACAAACATCCACCCGATCAGGATTTCCTCAACATTTGTCATCAGATTATGATCATCGGGTTGTTTGTTTTAACATCAACATCACTGGAGCTGATGTTTGTCGTCAACACGATGGGTCATGATGTGACTTGACAGCATCTTTTGTGATTCAATGAAAGCAAGAAAATATGATTTGTTGTATGAGTTACTGGAAGTGTTTTATTTTTTATTATTTGAGTGTTTTTAAAAACCTTTCTTGTCTTTTGTCTTCAGATCTCATCATGCTTCTTTCTAAACCTTTGCTCATCTGACGGCATCGATCCGGCTGGGGTTTTCTCACGAGCGTGTCAAAATGTCCCTATCGCAGCAGGTTCTGGTGAACTTTGAATACAGATACAAGGCTCGAGATGGCAGCACGGTGTCCATCAAACCCAACGAGTACTACGACCTTGTAGCAAAGACCAATGAAAACTGGTGGCACGTCCGTCGGGATGAGACAGCCAAGCCTTTCTTCATCCCGGCTATGTATGTGACAGAACTTCCACCCGAGAACAGTCCGAGCCCACTGGATCCTCCAGAAGAGTTCAGTCGATGCGATTCCCCTGACGGAAGTGCTCAGGTCACGCTCAGAGACACGGCCTCTATCAAAAGAGACACAGAGAAAGACGGACACAGAATATCTACATACATTATCCCAAATGATTTCTTTCAACCAAAGGTTTCGGAACAAATCTCCGGACGCCTGGAGACCGAGGACCTTCAACCTGAACTCCACATCTATGACACAGTTGAAGGCGTAGCCCATGAAAACAATCATTCTCCTCCAGTTAATGGAGAAACATCAGAAAATATCTTCTTGGCTCCTGCTGACACGGTCACAGATCTGCAGAGACTCACAGATATAGACAGCAGTGTGTATGACAATATAGACACGATGACAAAACCAGAATCTGCACACGCAGAAAACAATCCAGAGATCGGAAAGTTGTCGAGAACTGCTACAGTTCAGACCTCCACTCCACCCGATCAATCCACGGTAAGAAAAACTCTGTTTTCATCATTTAAACTGTGCTGCTCGAACGCATGGCCTAGCTGGCCCAAAGTTATCTTCCGGTTTGTGTTTGGTTTTCGTTGTGTTTAATATTAATTTTATTTTAATTATTTTTTATTCACATGAATTAATGTTATTCTTTTATTGTATATTCATTGTATTAAATTTAAACTACTCAACAGTTATTGTTTCTTTGCTTAGGTTTACCAGAAGTTAATTTTGGGTCACGTAATGTTTGTTTATGTTTTTGCCGCTGAAAACCGTCTTCACAGATTCTGTTGTAATTCTCGGTTATTTCTGCATTAGCTCTCATTAATAATTATTCATAATCATTTATAAGTTTTAGTTTAGTTATTAAGTTATGATGACTGTGTGAGTGTTTTAGAACTGTTAGTTGTAATACCTTCTTTGAGCACATGAGGGGGCTGTGTACAAATGATCAGCTCAGAAAACGTATGAAACTGAAACAATACGACATTATTTCTTAATGTGTTTTAGAAATACATAATGTGATTTTAATCTCTTGCTTTCTATATAGTGCCTTCATTTAGTACAAAACATGTTGACCATCACAGAAATTCTAATGGATCTAACGCTCTTGATGGGATTGTATCGGTTTCAATGGAACCATCACAAAAAACATACTTCAAGTTCTCTTTATTAAGTGCACTTAAATAAAGCATATTTTTGAGTTTTCTTTATATAGTAAGAATACTAATATAACTATACTAGCCTGATATTTTACAAGTGCAAGTGAATTTATAGATATCTTATGGTTGATGAAAGTACACTTTGAAGTATACTCTCAGTATACTTCTACAGTTTTATTAAATTAACTTAACGTCATACTTATATTTTACTTTTAAGGACTGCACTTTAAGTATACTATTCAGTTCACTTTTATTTCTGTAGTAAGTTTCACTAGTTTGTATTGTTGCAAATCAGGTCTATGTGCATACAGTTTCGCTCATGTTTTATTTGCTCTATATGAATTTATAAGACAGTATGTAGAAAAGGTGAAAGAATTGTATAAGGCTCCTCAATTAATATAGTAAATACAACTACAAAAATCCTACTGACATAAAATCCAAAACACAACACAACGAAAGGTTCTTAAGTGGCAACCAGTTTATAACCAGTGTTGGTCAAGTTACTCTGAAAAAGTAATTAAATACTAGTTACTAATGACATATTCAATAGTGTAATTAGATTACTGTACAAATGACTCGCTCCAAAAAGTATTTAATGACTTTCTATATCCTACATCAACCTTTATTAGTTCAGTGATTCAGTGATAGAAATGAAACAAGTCTTAATTCAAATAAATATGAAACTACATAAAGTATTATTATTAACTGACCAAAGTATTACAAATGTGAGAATTATACATTAAAGCACATATTTTAAAGTTAGACTCTGAATTTTGATGTCAATTCCACTATTGCACACATATACACAAAGTATTTAGTTTTATTAATCCCTTTCTTTACTTTTTTCAAGGGAAAAGTAATTAAACTACAGTAACTAATAACTTAGCAACTAGTTACACCCAACACTGTTTATAACACCATGTGATGTAATAAATGAAAAATAAAGATACCCTGACGCACAGGCAGTGTTCGTGTGTCGAATGAAATCTGTGGATGTGTTGTACAACACTGTGTGTCTAGTGATCTGCATGTGGATGTGAATGAGAGCTTGTTGTGTTGGATCTGTGGATGCTATTTGAATGTAAAGGGGAGGCGCTTTATGATCTCCAGCGCAACAGGTTTGGCGAGTCCATGCGCCCTACTGAGTGCGAGTCGATGCGCGGGGAGAATCCAGCGTCAGAACCCAAACACACCGGCTGATCTCCAGTCTGAAGACCGTCAGAATAAATCATCAGTTACACATCGGTGTTGATGGGGTTCGGATTATAACTTGTGTTTGAATGAACGCGCTTGGAGACGGAGCGCTGCACCTGTTGTCAGGTATGAATGATGCTGCGCTCCTGAGGGATAACACTGACCTTTATTGCGCGCTCGTTGTAGTGTTTGCTGTCGTATAAAGCGCACAGCGATAACATCTCGAGATAAGATTCATATCTGATTGTCATGAGTAACTTCGACTATTTATAAACCAATCTTCTTTTAATGCGCTAATGGTTTTCGAAACCATAATGTACCAATGACGTGTACGCGGTGATTTTTTTGGACATACCTAATGCTTGAATCATTGTCTCCTTTGTAAAACATTGGAATGTCATACCAAAGTAAGAATGGCATACATGAATGTTCTTTGGTAGGTACGGTTCGATGAGGTCATAGACATATAACTTTTTTTATTTATAATAACTCATAGGCGTGTTACAATTAAAGTGAAGCAACCACGTTTTTTTTAAGTTTGTATTAGTTATACTACAAATTATACTTAAACTATGGTTGCTGTAGTAAGTGCTTCATTTTCATAATGGATTACCATCTTCTGTGGATTTACTGAGAGGTCTCGGTTCCAAAGTGTTTGTGTGTTGGTCTCCGTTTGGTGGGACAGCACCCGAGACTTTGGAGATGTGCCAGTGAAGTTCTGGTTACCATAGGGATGTCAGCTTCAGCAGTGGCATGACTGAGGTGCCTTTCAGTTTCCGAGGGGACAATGTGTAGCGCTGCTCTACAGGCCGGATATGTAGGTCATTTTATGTCCACGAGTCTCACGCAGAGCTGTGCACCCGAAGACCCCAGATCCTCATCCGCATGTGGACGACCCAAATTCAGGCAAAGCGTAATCCGAGTGACTCTCTTTAAAATGTATAAAAAGTTTAAAGATTAATCATAAACCCCAGGGAGGGGTTGCTTTGATTGTACATTGACAGATGTGTGCTGAAGGTTCTCAAGCGTGTCTGAAGCATCTTTTGATCAAAATTATGGATGCTATAAGGAAAAGCCATTGGGCCGAAAGTTCAGTGGTTTTTGTGAACAGGTCACTGCATTTTCCGTACAACAGGGAAAGTTTATTGCACAGTCAATCCATGAAATTACTGATTTATCCCGGCTAAACCTGGAAAGGGGAAGAGAGAGCTTTTGTTCTTGGTTTAAATATTCTAGATCTGTTAGATATTAGAAGTAATAGTAAAACTATATGACTTTGTCTGAAATGTCTCATTGATTGTGTAGATCTATAAAGATCGCAAGAACATTTCCCTGTGGCCATGCTTAAAGAGTGATGTCTTAATGTCTTTTGTGAATTTGAAAGATCTACGTTTATCAGAATTCAGGAAGTGCCTCTTGACCCGTCCGTTCTGCCACCACAATAAACTAACCTGCTCGTCCCATTCTCAGTCTCACAAAAGCTTCTACTAACAAAGCGTTTCGTTATTGATTCAGAAAAATGAAAATGTCGGGAGGAGTTTGCAAAACCTCATTCCTCAATAGTCAATTTACAAAGATCAGCAATAACACACAACAGACACACAATCGAGTGTGTGAGCAGCAGGTTCTTCTGTGTCGTGTAAAGTATATGTGTTGCAGTTCTTGTTTAAATAAATCCAGAATTCAGACCGGAAGTTCATTAAACAAACACCTATTCTTGCCTCTGCGGTGCCCAGACTAGGTTTTGTCTCTCTCATGGAGGCGACTCTTTGAGAGTTTCATCTCACATTTGTCAACACATTTTAGTTTCATTTCTCTTGGTTGGATGTGTACTTTTGTTTGGTGACAAACGAAGTTTCTCCAGTTCTATTTTCTGCTAATAAATGTAAATATAAGTAAAATATTTTGATTTGAAATTTGGGAGAAATATTGTTAGTAGTTCAAAAATATTTTAAACCATTTGACCTAAACACATACCTATAAATAGCAAATCCAGAAAAACTGAAAATAATGTGGAAATGGTCTCTTTATTCTTTCTGTGGCTGTATTTCTTTGATTGTCTGCATAAAGAATATCAGCGTTTTTTGACAGCATGAGGCCCTCAAGTTTGGTGTGTAGGTGGGACAGACACTATGACAGAGATTGTGCATCGTGTAATGTTAGTTTGTCGTCATGACTGTTGTTCAAGAGCCTCTTTTATCCGTTGTGTCTTGTACGTGACCTTAGACACAATGACCCATGTCAGTACTTTACAAAGAGTCTTAAAAATAACAATGTGTGTTGTGTCGACCAGTAAACGATACACATCATATAGCAGTGTGTGGTTACATGAAGGGACTTCCGTCATTATGTTTGTCCATTGGCATCAAATTCTCAAAATGAATGAATGAACTGCTGGCTTCAGTGTGTAAGTGCCACATTTTAAATAATGGGGCCATTTTTTATCTTTAAAGATTTCTTTGTATGCAATGCTAATAAATAAATCTTTACGAATCATTTAGAGCATGACTTTATTGGTGGCATAGAAAGAAAAATGCCAGATATTTTGAATATCCAAACCGGACAATATTGAGATTGATGGAACTTCTCATGTGTCTCCACTGAGAAAAAAGAACTGAAAACACACGTACGTTTCAATTAGAGTTTCACATGAGATCTCAACCAACTGAGCTCTGATTTGCCAAGTCTGCAATCAGGAGTCAACAATGTTGCAGTTCACAAAATAAAAGAAATGAATTCTTATCAGATGATTTAAGCTGCACAATGAGCATTCGATCTGTATCTCCTCTTAATGTATAAGTGTATTACTTGTGTCTATGTCGTATAATTTTACAACTTAACTCACAAGAGATTAAGCATTTGTTAGTTCTTCAGAGCTCATATCCTTATAACCCTGAGGTACACATATTCGTGATGCGGAGGGGTCCCGGGGGGTTCTCACACACGTCCAGACATTTAGTATTCAATGAGGTAATCTGAGATTCCAGGCCATGAGTGGTGATGTAACAGAGGGGGGTGCGACAGGGTCCCGTGAATGGCCCCTCTGTGAAAATATGTGTGTGCGTCTGTATGTGTGTGTGAATCGAGCTGTTGATTCTGTCGTTTCATTGGTTGATCAGTCATGTGGTTTAGCTAATGAACAGCATGTCGTCTCCTCCGTCCCACAATCACGTCTTTCTGAATTCATTATAGCTGTGAATTCTTTGGCCGTCTGTATATGTTAGAAAGGAAATATATGCCTTTTCCAACATACAGTTCAACTGTTTATTTGCCTCCTTGGAAAAATTTGAAGGATCCTATGAAGGGTGTTAAAATTTTTGTTAATGATTCAAATGTATTTTTGGCATTTGTACAGCACATATATTACTTATTCAGTTATTTTTGTGTGTTGTGGCCTATATTTGAACATCTGTTTCTGTATAATATGCAGGACAGAACAAAATAACACAGCTGAATACGCTCATGAGATTTATGAGATTCTGTTGTTGTGTGTTTGTTTACGACTGCTGCTGTGTGTTCACTATATTCTCACCTCCATCATTTCTCGTGTTGTTGCTCAGGCGATGATGTCTCCACCCCAACTCTGAAACGCTCATGTAGCTGTAGGCTATCGTGCTGAATATTTGAATAACAAAAACGGCTTGTGTGTTTTCTGTCAAGCTCAGGACCTTCAAAGCACAAGCTGATGATATTTCAGAGGAGGAAGCTGCTGTCCTGTCAGACTGTTGAGTAATTCTTTCTTTCCTGAAGATGCTTTAAACGTTGCCAAACATTCACAATCCTCACAGAAAGTTTGTTCCTCTGTTTCGTCTTGAAAACTTTACCTCTTCTCATTTACATTTGGATGTTGTTTTCTAGTGTCATCGAGGTTTGAGCTACACTTGAGTATGACCACATGAGCTGTATGAGTCTTCCAAGAGAAACATTTTATTGCTCGGATGTTTATTTCTCCAAGCTTGAGATATGGAGTTCTCAGTTGTGTTTCTTAAAGATTTTTCTTCTAAATTGAGAAATCAAATCAAATGAGAGAATAACTTAACTTCACTTTAACTCATATTTGGAAGAATGCTTATAAGCAAACAGATCTTGACACCCATTGACTCTCATAGTAGGATAAAAACAATGGCAGCCAAAAGTGCCCCACAAATGTTTGCTGTCCTACATCCTTCAAAATGTCTTCTTTTGTTTTCAACTGAACCAAAAAAGTTAAAGAAATTTCCTACTATGGGAGTCAATGGGTGTTGAGATCTGTTTGCTTATCAGCATTCTTCCAAATATCGTTCTCTGTGTCCATCAGAAGACATTTATGCAGATTTGAAATAACTCGGGGTGAATAAACGATGATAGAATTTTCATTGTTGGGTATCACTTTAAGTCCTTACTCTGATTATTGGAAATAATCACATTATCGTTGCCCATGTAAACATCGTCGTTGTTGAAATTACTTAACATTTGTTCGATTTCTGACTGAGGAGAAATATCTGAGACACAGATGAGATTCAAGCAAAGGTTCCCATTTGCTTTCCATAATGTCTCAGGCTAATAATGGCAATTTTTAAGAGATTTCATCTATGATTTTCCTTTCTTGTGGCTTTCAATAGGAAATCAAAATCACAGATGCACTCTCATTCATTTCTTCTGGACAGCAGATGGAAGTCTTACAGACACTTTTGGAGAATATATTGCAAACTGCCCCTCATGTGTATCTACAGAGTTTGATAAGAGATCTCAACAAACTTGCCCACAAACAATGTCTGCAAACTAAAGTTACGATATGATCTTCAAAGCGATCTTTTCATTTCTTTGCAAACATCATGTTGACCTGTCAGAGGTGTTAAAGTCAAAACGACTGGCAGGAAATTCTGCGACTTTCGCTGCTGTACGTTCGAGTGAAAAAGAGGAACTGCTTCACAATTTTCACTTCTACACATTTTTAGTCCTCGTGTGTCTCTGAAGTATATTCAAAACAATTTCTACCTGTTACATGAATTCATCAAATTCTTCTTTTTTTAAGTTGTGGAATGACCTGCATTCTGTATGCACTAATATTATGACAGAAGCCCATTTAAGACCTCCACATGTAGCATGTATAGCATGTGTGTGTGTCTCCTCCCACTTAACATGAGTGAGCTGCGCTTCACACACACACACACATGAGTCGCAGTATCAGCTGCAGCGGTGCTGATGTGTTCGCTCATGGGTGTGTGTGTTTGAGTGAGTGTGTGTTCAGCGCGGGGTCAGTCAGTCTACCATCATGCTCTCCGTAGGATAACTTGACTTTGACTGCAGCTGTACGGCTGTTCTTGCCGGTCAGGACAAAGACATGGTGGATTTTTACGCTAAGATCCGGTCCAGCCATCGACCTCGGAGCGCCATGCCTCTCTCACTGGACACACAGGTACGTCCACGACCCTCAGACGGGCGCGGGGTCACGGGCGCGGGGTTGGCAGTGGAGTGTGTTGTGTTAGATTGTTGAAGTGAGTTGGTGTGATGTTGGAGGATGTGAGCTCTTCCTGTTCAGTCACTCCCTGCCGAAGCGATCTTGAAATGCTGTTTGTAAAACTTCACGCTGAAACTCAGATACGGTTCTAGCGTTTTTTCTGCAATGAAAGGGTGGTAAAAAACCTCAGTGAAACTCTACTGAACGCTTTAAAACCGATGCAAGGAAGCGATCTATTTGGGTTTTGCAGACAGTGTGTTTCTTTAAGACCAGGAAGCGTCTCGTCTTCGATTCAGAGTCTCTAACTGTGATGAAGTTCAGGACTGTCTGAATAACATCTGAATTCTGTCTGACACTTTAGTTGTTCCCTTAACCATCTGCTAGGTTTCAGTGGATGTCAGGTGCGGATCACATTAAAAGAGTAGTTCACCTTCAAGATCAAAATTATGTCATCGTTAACTCATCCTCTTGCCATTTGAAACCTGTAGGACTTTCTTTCTTCCGCAGAACACAAAAGAAGATATTTTGAAGAATGTTAATATCGGCCCCCCATTCATTTGCAGTGGTTACGTAGAAAATAAATGGGTCCCGTGCTGCGAAAGTTTTTCAAAATATCTCCTTTTGTGTTCTGAGACTCATGCAAAAGTTCTCTATTCAATCTCGTCGATGTCTAGAAAAGAGATAACACCAGCATCTTATCAGTTTATTATGGTCTTAATTGGCTTTTAAATGGAATCTATGCTTTGTGTGTGAGTTAGCCTACTTGTCTTAAACAGGTTGTGGGTCTGTCTCTGTTGGCCAGCGCATTCAGATCATCTAATTTTATCTCACAAAAGGATGGCGTACATTTAAGGCTGGGGAATTCACTTCTCCCTCACTTTAAGTCATAAGAGATCTCCTCTGGCTTCTTCACAGACGGATAACAGTGTTCTTGGTGTACAAATTAATGAGATTTAATAAATAAATAAAAAATTCTTGTCAGGTGGCATTTGTGGTTAGGTGGCACAGTTGAGCTTGGTTAAAATAGACACAGCAGGATATAAAGTAGCAGAGAGCATGCATGTATTATTTCCGGTCGAAAGTTTCTCTTTGTTTGCTGTTCTCTTTTGTCTGTGTTCTGTCTCTCTCACCGGCAGACCTTTCTGAGGAGAGGCGTGTCGTTTCACAGGCCTCTCGTGAGGTTACAGGTGAGCCCGTCTGTTGAAGACCACATCCAGATGTTGTTCATTGTACCGTCACTGGGCTTTTGTGTTCTTCTTGTTACGACGTATGTTCATGTTTGTCCACATTATTTCATACAAGAGTGAAACACTAGCGCCTGTGAAAGAACATTTTACAGTTTTTAAGAGCGTTCACTAGGCAAGGGTTTTCAGTCTTGGCACAGACCACTTATGCGTAGCAAGGTTTTATAAAATAAAGTAAATCAAATTATATTTAGGGTACGTAATGCGGTCAGCCATTATAAATCGGGTTATTTGATAACCATTTACAACTCGGCTCAGCCAATCAGAATCAAGGACTAGAACTGACCGTTTATAATACATATTTTAATCATATTATTTATTTGGGCCTATTATTTATGTATTACTTTTCCAGGTATTCTCTAGACTTTTCCGCTGAGACCATCGTTTACCATCATAGCAACTTTCATTTGTTTTCTGAATCACGTGCATTTGTGATGGGATTTTTTTTGGCCACATGAGGAACAAGAGAATAAACAGCTTTTTCAAGTTTAAAAGGTGTTATGTGTTCAGAAAGTTCCCATAAAACATGAAAACACAGTGTGTGCGTGTGTGTGTGTGTACACTAGTAGCCACCATTTGTGAGTTTAAACATACTAAATGATGCTTATTTTAAAGTGTGAAAGCACAAGGTTACTTTGAGGGTTTGGTTTAGATGTGTGGTAAGGGGTAGGAAATACCTTGCTGTGTCAGAATAAACACAATAGAAATCTATGCTATTTGTGTGTGTGGTTGTGTGTTTGTGTGTGTGTGTGTAGGTGTGTGTGTGTGTGTGTGGTTGTGTGTTTGTGTGTGTGTGTGTGTTGGCACTCTGTTTCTGAGCTAATGTTCAGGAAGTTCTGTTTCTGTAACGATGCTCTCTTAAACCTTCGCTCACACATCTTTATAATTGAAACTCAGATCTTTTTACAGACATCAGATTAGACACGTGATAGATGCTATTCAAGGTTAGAGAGCGTCTGTCTTGTTTGTGTTTGCAGTCACGTGGAGTGTTCTGTCTGAGCTGAGCTTGACATCGTGCGTGGTGAAGTTTGCATAAGAAGCACTGTGGAAGGACGATGTGAAAGCAGATGTTCTGTCCTGTGTTTGTTTTGGTCTTTGTATGAGCGTTAGTGACATCATAGATTTACTCATTTACATCGAGTCAATATTACCGTAAAGGCAGTCTGAACGCCTAATTTCATCCATTTGTTATATCATGTCTGTATCATGTCAGATGTGAATTTACTTTTTTCTCTTTTATTCTCATAATTTTACCTGGACAGAAAAACACAGATTGTTGATCGATATGAAAGTTTGTAATCAATGTGTCAACATACTTTATGGAAAAGTTCATCTTAAAATCTATTTATTTTTTATTTATTACTCACCCACATGACGTTCGACGTGTATAAAGACCTCCCTGCATCTTCGGACCACAAAAAAAATAATTTTAGGTGACACCCGAGAGATCTCCAGGTCTCCTCATAGACATCGTAGTTATAGTTGTTATCAAGGTTCAATTGGTCCATCCGCTCGATTGAATTTTTTTGAAGCGACGAGAATACTTTATGTGCCAATAAACAAACTTAAATAACGACTTTAATCGATATATTCTCCTCTGTCATGTCAGTCTATGGGGCGCGTTCACGAGAGCACTTCCACGCATGCGGTTTGTATGATTGGACAGAAAAGTTCAAGTCTTCCTCAATATCGAAATCATCAGACATTTTGTGAAGATCAGCTTATATACAGCATGCGTCTGCTAGTAGCGCTTCTGGGTTGTCAATCAGAATGCCGGCGTCTGGCGCCACCAAATGCACATGCGACAGAGACAAGACAGAGGAGAATATATCCATTAAAGACGTTATTTTGGTTCCTTTTCATAAAGTGTTCAATGAAGTTAAATTGTGCCACTATGAGCGGATGGACCAATTTAACGATTTTCTGGACTTTGTCAACAACGATAACCAAGGCCTGGAGATCTCTCGGAGTTCACCTAAAATATCTCTATTTTTGTTCCGAAGAGGCAGGGATGTCTTAAAACATGTTGAACCTCATGTGGGTGAGGAAAAAAATAACACAAAGAAGAACTTTTCCTTCAACTTGAAATGTCCTGTAATGTGACACAAACTCCATCATTTTCTGATTATGTTATAAGCGTGACATCATCGGATGTGCCTCAAACGTGTCATTTGTCATCATCAGGTGGAGGATGATAACGCCCTCACAGCTGTGTATGTAAACCTCCCTCGCCTGCGCCGCAGTTCCATCAACACATCCGTCCCCCCCGCTTCACCATTACAGGACTTCCCGGACCCTCCCGACACTCTCCTCCCGGACTTGGGATGGGAGGTCCACACTGACGACCAAAGTGGGCAAGAATATTACTACCAGCCTTCAACGGGGCAGACCACCTGGGAATATCCGGAGAGTCTCTCCATGGAGTCATCGGTGAGGGCAGAAAGGACACCCTCACCGCATTCTTTCCCTCAGTCACCCGGCTGCTCGCCCATGGGCTCTTCTCCACGACGGTGGAGCTCAGATTGGGAGAAGGTGCTGGATGAGAATACAGGCAAACATTATTTCTACAACCCTGTGTTAGGGCAGAGCTCCTGGGACCCCCCGGAGCATTTCGGCTCATCGGGCGACATGAGTTTTCTGAAAGACTGTCCGGTATGAAACTTTCCCGGAGATTCAAACATGCTGCCAGACATGATTCTGTGATGGTTTCATTTACATACAGTGAGGTCCAAAATTCTGAGACTGAGTTACTGCTCACCGACTGCTCAGTCATGTTTATAGGGATAGTTCACCCCAAATTGTTATTCTATCATCATTTATTCCTTCTCATGTTCTCCTGAACCTATATATAACTTTATTCTATAGATATTTAGGGAAATGTCACAGTGGTTTGTGTTTATACAACGGAAGTCCATGAGGTTCAATGTTTGGTGACCAACGTTTTTCAATGAAGAAAAGATGTCAGAATTTTCATTTTTGGTTGAACTATCCCTTTAAGAATCAGTGTTGTTTTTAAAATGTCCATTGGAAAATTAAAATAATTATTTGGGATTTGAAAAATATCACATCTCTATCACATTCTTATTAACGGCTTTATTTTTCCTAAATACTCATTTAAGATAAATGTTAGAAATGTTATATATTTCTAAAAAAAAACGTATAAAGATTGATTTTAGGAAAAAAAAATGTATAAGGACCCAAATATTCAAAACCATTTTTATACCTATAAACAGTAATAATAATAAGGTCCACTGCCTTACTTTAGCTTTCATCATTAAAAACATTTCAAGCGTCTCCAAACGGAGAGGATCACAAATATAATGGCGTCTTAACACACAAAAAGTGTAATAATAAATACAACATTGTAACAATTTAGCTAACATGCGATCGTTAATGCCGTTTATCACATCGCATGCAAATATATACAGAATAATGTGAGGCGTCAGTTACACAAATAAAGTTTATTGTATAGATGAATATATACAGTGACTTCACGAGCAGGTGAGTGTAACCATTGACAAAGCAAATCAATTTTTATTCTTACGAATTAATATGAATGTTCTTGAGAAAACATTTGAGAATCTTGTGAACATTCTATAATTTATCCTAAGAACTAACTTATATTTTGTCTCAAGAACAATTTCATAAATCCAAACCCTGATTCTGAATTTTTGTAATATCATGAAAAGAAAAACAAACATTTGAATTCTCTTCTCAGACTTTTGGAGCTCATTGTATATTAGGGTGGTATATGATTCATATGCATGTCTGAAGAAACAATACAAAAACCATAGTACTTCCTTTGGCTGGTCTTATCAGATCTCAGACCAATGATTAGAAACGGTACAATGCTAAAAATAATCTAATGCATTTTCTAGTTATCTAGTAATGTGAAGACTCATGCAGAACACTCTTTAAACTATCAATTTTTTGTAAACATGAAAGCTTTTTTATTACCACCCTGCTGAAAGGACTTAAAGGTGCAGTAAGTGATTTCTAAAACTCTGCTGCAGATTGAAATCAACATTCAAACAAAAATTTTGCGAATATATACTAGGGCTGTCAAGCGATTAATCGCATACAAAATAAAAGTTTATGTTTTCATAATATATGTCTGTGTACATTTATAAAGACACATACATACACATTTATATGTATTTAGGAAATATTAAGATGTATTTATTTATATCAACTGATAATTATATATAAAGGTTTAAAAAATATATTTTTTCTAAAATATATGCGTGTATGTGTTTATAAAAGCAAAATGTATATGTTCAGTCCTCAGGTATATATTATGTAGACACAAACTTTTATTTTGGATGAGATTTATCACAAATTAATCAGTTGACAGCACTAGATGTCTGTTCTGTGTCTTTATTTTTGTACAATATGGTTGTTTGGGTATCGATGTCAAATACCAACACTTATTGCAGCTTTACTAAAAAAAAAATTCTTGCAGATGGGATGACAGAAATAAACTGTAAAATAACAGTTTTTAACCGTATTTCAAAAATGAATTAAAAATATGTTAAAAACTATAAAATTCTGTAAAACTACAGTGAGTTTGAACTGCCACACTGGTTCAGGTAGGGTTAGATGTGATGTATCAGTCAGCAAAGATGTACAGTCCACCAGAACAGCCTACTTCAGCTGGTCCATGGACCATTGACATCATTATCTAGTTGTGAACACCAACACACTTATATCTCCTGCTGATAACCAGCAATGTTTGACTAACATTAATATTGCATGTTTTGTTCTTTCCTACTCTAACAAAGCAGCCTCCTCTTCCTGAAGAAGATTACCCAGCATCTCCAGAACCGGAGGAGAGGACACGTCCGCTCACGGAAGAGTATTCCTTAATCAATGTGAGAAAGGTTTCAATCCCCAGAGTGAATCTGGACCGCAGCAGCCCGCCGGGTTGGACCCTCAACATAGACCCTGATGGAGTTTGGCTCTTTACAAGTGACTACACGCAGGAACAGGTACAGACCAAGAGAACCTTACTTTGTCCTTATTTTGGTGTGATGTGCTGTACTCATTATATGAGCTGATTTATTATTTGTGCCTGTTATGAATGAGTTTGCCTCCAGGGTTGTTTCTTTCATTTAATGAAGTGTCTTGTTGACAGTGGATCAAGTCGATAGACGATGTGGGACGAACTTACTACTATCAGAGAGACGGCACCAACTCCCAGTGGAACTTACCAGAGGTGAGTTATAAATGAGTAAACGACAGCGATTTACAGATAATCTGATGAACAAGAGTTTGTTCCAGTTCTATCATTTTATCGGCTAAATGGTGCGATGAGAATGATTTAAGCTCTCTATAAAGAATAATAACTATAAAGATTATATTTTGGACTATTAAAGATTATTATGTTTATTTTAAGAATGCCTGCTTAACATACATTTACATTTTAAATGTGTGCGCTCTTTAATTTGGAACAGATTTTGTTAAAGTTTTATGATTCATCAACTGCAAAAAAATCACTATGTAAAAAAGATTCGGTTTCAAAGGTCAAATCCCAGGTTACTTTACATATGTTTACATGTGTTAAAGCTACAAGACGTCAACTTGAAATTTCCTGTGAACTCTGACACGACAACTTATATATCCATATTATACGGAGAACGTTTTGATCACAGATTTGTTCTGCGTTCTTACTTAATAACTGTTTTTTATTTGATTTTAACCAAGATTGCAGTTTTAAATGTATGATTTAGAACTTTATAGTCATACTCATCGTTTCCTTTAAAGATCTCTTTCTTGTCCTTTGTAACTACTTTGGTTGGCAGAAAAAAACTACAAAGTATCTAGGGTTGTTTAATGATTAATCGCGATTAATCGCAGGCAGAATAAAAGTTTGTGTTTACATAACATATCTCTGTGCACTATGCACATTTATTTTGTATATATAAACACCCACACATACAACATATTTAGATGTATGTATTTAGATGTCATTTTATTCATTTTTTTAAACATATACATATATATGTTTATTTATACAAATTAATATGCACATAGCAAAGACATACAATATTATAAACAAAAACATGTAGTAGTTACAAGTAATTATGCATAATGAATAGTAAATGCATAACATGTGTAACAATGACACCCTAAAATCAAACTTTTATTCTGGATGCGATTAATTGCGATTAATCGTTGAATAATCCTAAAAGTAACTGGCCTAATTTTGCCTGAAATGTAATGAACTTCTTAATGATGAACATATTGTATAAAAGCACACTTAAACTCATGCTGTTGTTGTGAATATCAGCACAGATTGTTGGAGTCATATTGATAGAATAGTACGACTCCAGCTGTTTCAATTTGATATTAAATCATGAATTCTTTCTCTCTCAGCAGGCTGTTAGTCCCGGGCCTTATGCGATAGGAAACGGGGCTTCGAGTGATCTGGAGGGAACAGGTGTAATGCAGAACTGGAGACACAGTTTGGGATACCAGGAGGAAGTATGTTCTCAAATACTCACAACATCTTTTAATACAAGGGAAGTGGCAAAAGGTCATTTTTACCGTTCTCCTAAGTGGGTGTCGCGTAGTAATTTTACTTTCCCCTAAAGTTCATTCAGTTCACACATACACAAACAGTGAGACAGAGTAAAGCCCCTGAGACCAGACCTTCAAATCTGCCCTTAATGATGCTCTTTCTAAATTGGCATCAGCTCACACCTGAGACTCGTTGTGTTCTAGAGCTGCTTTGTTGACATCTCTCTCACTTACAGAGATTAGATGCAAATGTATCGCTGTTAGTACTGCTTATTATGATTAAGAACTTCAACAAACTCCAGACCTCCATGCGTCAGTTCATCTATGATCAACTGATCCTTTAAATGTTAAAGTCTACATTTTCTGGTGACACTCACATTCATCCATTTGAAAGAAGCCAAATGGACAGTGCATTCATCCGATACATGTTTTCATCAGTCTCCGAACTCATTGCATGTTTCCTGTTCATTCGTGATTTCAGCACTAGTTCATGTCCTGTAGTTTCTCTTGTCATTGATGCAAATGCTTCATGTTGTTTGTGCATGTGACCGTCTCATCTCACAGAGGCTCTATTCATCATGCGGTCAGAATGTGTCAGACAACGAATCGTCCGGCTCTCCTGAGATGTCACAGAATGTAAGATATTCTGCTTCACCTCAAAGGCTTGTGTTGTGGAAATCTGAATTAGTTTTTTGTCATCTACACAAAACACTGCAAAGAATGAAACTTTAGACATCAGTTAAACATGTTTTAGCTTATTTCAATTTTGAACTGGTAACTGTGCATATACGGTTGTATTGGCAGCGTTCAGCCCTGAAGGGTCTGTGTGACGTTATGTAGATCCAGCATGAGAACACATCTCTGTTATTGTGTCATGACTGCTCAAAATACTAAACCACTTGATGTCATGATCGCACAGAAGCTGGGCAGTATTGTAATGTTATACTGGAACCTGATGTTTACTCCATCTGTCTGTGTCATGAAAGCATCTCGTTTTTATTCCCTTGTGCTTGTGGGTAGAGCCACGATATTTGAAGTTATTTGAATATGAAATCATTCAGTACCATAGTAAATATCATATTGTCATGGTATAACCATTTAATACCATAACACGACGACCATAGTATAACTGCTTTTGTTGTGCAGACAGACATGTGATATTGGATTAAACTAGTTGAATAAAGTAAATTCTACTTCTGCATCACAAGTTTGGTTTTCTGTTGCAAGACATTTTTTTTTAATTCTTTTTTTCAGGTTTCAAACTTGGAGAAAGCAGGAATCCTGAACAAAACGAAGGTGTCTGAAAATGGCAAAAAAGTGAGGTAAAGATCTTCAAGACCATAGACAAACTTAGATATCACTTTGAGCGCTTTGGTCCTATCGCTTTTTCTGCGATGGGTCAGGTTTGATGCCATATTAGTTTCCATGTTCCTGTAATCTCGATAGTTAGATATGGAAAGGTGTTGATTGTCATGCTTATTTGTGAAAAGTCATCTTTGTCAAGTCATTGATTTGGCTTTTCTCTTGTGAAGACGTTCCTAATTTACTATACTGAAAGTACATGAAGTTTGGAAATGGCATTTTCTGTCATAATTTGTTCTTTCTGGGTTGTAAGTCAAGGAAATTGTTTGAGAAATGTAAAGGTTGTTTAAGCTATTCATCCAGACAAACCACAGCTCCCACAAGTCTTCATTAGGGCAGTCTTGCCTTTCCCAATATGGTGTCGACAAAATTTTGCGGTCAATGCAGTATCTATGTACTGTATGTCTTTGTTCAAAACAACAGTATCTTCAAAACCATTGAGAACTTTACAACTCCATGATCTGTAGTGCTGTTAGTGGTGTGATTCTTTATGTAAAAGTAAATGATGTCAATGCCCCTACAGAAAGAACTGGGCTCATTCCTGGACGGTTCTTCACGGAGGAGTCCTGACATTCCATAAGGACCCAAAGTCCACGCCAGCTGGGGCATCGGTGAGTCTCAGATCCGTTAGATCATTATCAAATTCAACTTCATGTTGTTCCTAATGCTTATGTTTGTTATTATATAGAGCAAGACCAATCATATAGTCCCAGAATCCAAAGTGGATTTAAGAGGAGCAACGATCCTCAAGGCAACAAAAGAGAAATCGAGCAAGAAGAATGTTTTAGAGGTATGACGGTCACAAATCAGACAAAATAAAATCTGATTGACTAGTGTAGATGTTTGATGTGCTGTGTGTGTGTTTGCAGCTGAAGAGTCGGAGCGGTGCCGAGTTCCTCATCCAGTACGACACTGAGAGCATCATCAACGACTGGCATAAAGTTATTGTAGACACCATTCATCAGCTGGTGAGTCATACTTTACATCACTTACCTTAAACGCCTTACAGTTATCCGTAAGATCTTGAAAATATCATCGGTCTGTTTTAATGGTGGTGGGCCATCAGGAATCGGATCAGCAACACTCTGAAGATGAAGAGGAGATCAGCGAGAAGTCCTCTAGTCTGGACAGAGATGATAGATTCTCAGAGAGAAGAGCGCCGGGCAATGGTAAAGTATCTGAAAATATTCATAAGCAACTATTGTCATCACTCTCGTGTCATAACAGATCTTGTGTGACTTTATAAGACTTGGAACTCTTACATAAATTGGAGGACTTTAATGATACTTGACAGTGTCCCCAAAGGAAAAGCATCCCCAAATATAAATAAATAATTTAATCATACAGTGTAAAATAATGTAAATGTACACAAATTTCACTTATTTTTAAGTATGGTCAAAAAAGACTGTCAAATTACAGTAAAAGACTGCAAATTTACAAGGAACACATGAAAAACATGCAATTTGACGTGAGAAATGTTATTTAACCTTTTTACTGGTACCGCAGCGATATGAGATATGTGAAAAACATTTTTTATTTTATAGTTGTTAACTCCAGCCCCAGCTTCTGGAAAATTTCTGATTTTTACATTGTGGATTTTCTTAGAAGTAAAATGATTTAAAACACAAACTCTTGTTTACTGAAAAAACATAAAAATTAAGTGAGTTCATGCTTTTAAAACAAACAAATATACCTGCCAATCGGGTAATAAAAATCAATTTGAATTATGTACTAAATAAAGAGGCAGGAGTTAAAGAGGCAAGTTTATTTTTTTCGTCCCGCTTGCAGGCATTTTATGAGCTTCATTGAGTTTAAAAATCTCTTTCTGTGCATCAGCAAATCGACAGTCTTTATCCAGCTCAACATCTGAGTCCGATCAGAAAAACGTCCGCAACAAGCTGAAGAAGTTTCTTCTCAAGCGGCCCACGCTGCAGTCCGTCAAAGACAGGGGATACATCAGAGGTGAGCCAGATGCTTCTCCACCGCATTACCCACTGATGTTGCGGAAATGGTTCTGGCCTGACGCTCTGCCTTTTCTCCCACAGAAAATGTCTTTGGATGCCACTTGCACAGTCTCTGCCAGCAGGAAAAGTCAACGGTGCCGAGCTTCGTGGAAAAATGCATTCGTTTGGTAGAGAAAAGAGGTGCGACACAGTACGCCGCTCTGAAACTGCGAATGCATTTTATTGCATTACTTAGAAATATTTGATGTCAATGAATTTAAATGAATCATCCGGATCATTGGCAGGTCTGGGGATTGATGGACTCTACAGAGTGAGTGGAAATTTGGCAGTCATTCAGAAACTGCGTTTCAAAGCAGACCACGGTAAACATCAGCATTTATTTCACACGTCATCGCCTCTGTGTGTTCTCTCTTTCCTTTTTTTATGTTTTGATGTTGTGTTATCAACAGCTGTCCTTCTACTCTACACACTCTGTATTATAGACTCACTTTTAAAGGTCCAGTGTGTCTTTATTTGGAGGATCTATTGACAGAAATGCAATCTAATATACATAACTGTGTGTTCAGAGGTGTATAAAGACCTTCCATGATGAAGCGTTATGTTTCATTATGTCAGAATGAGCTATTTCTATCTACATACACCACGGGTCCACTTGCATGGAATTCACCATGTTGTTTCTACAGTAGACCTTAACTGACAAACTGCCCTACAGAACGTGTTAATATTAATACGTAATCTCCTCAGCAAAGAAGCAAAAACGCGACAACATCTTAGTTCTGTATCAGCTACCGTAGTGCTTGGAAAGGGAGGGGTGGAGTGAGCCATTTGTTGCAGTTCGCAACCTAAATTTCAGAGACCGGACCTTTAAAAAAGCTTCACTCATCTGTATAATCTTAACGTACAGAGGTCCTGATTAATAGCTTGTCGGTCAAGTCTAAAAGTGTTTCCATGAAGCTGCTACTGAATCCTGTGTATCACACTGAATCATGTGTGTGACATTGAACCTTGTCCCTCACAGAACCGTATGTTTCTAGTTTCTCTCTGAATCTTTTGTCTCTCAATGAATCATGTGCGTGTTACCGATTCATGTGTCTCTTACTAAACCTGTCACGTACTGAATCAAGTGTTTCTCATTGAATCTTGTGTCTCTCACTGAATCTTGTGTCTCTCGCTAAATCTTTCGTTTTTCACTGAATCATTTGTGTGTTACCGATTCATGTGTCTCTTACTAAACCTGTCACTTACTGAATCAAATGTTTCTCATTGAATCAAGTCATCCGCTCTGAATCTTGTGTCTCTCACTGAATTTTGTGTCTCTCACTGAATCTTTTGTTTCTTAATGAATCATTTGTGTTACCGATTCATGTGTCTCTTACTAAACCTGTCACTTACTGAATCAAGTGTTTCTCATTGAATCAAGTCTTCCTCTCTGAATCTTGTGTCTCTCACTGAATCCTATGAAATCCTTATTTTGTTGAATCTTGTGTCTCTCACGGAATCTTTTTTTTCTTAATGAATCATTTGTGTTACCGATTCATGTGTCTCTTACTAAACCTGTCACTTACTGAATCAAGTGTTTCTCATTGAATCAAGTCTTCCTCTCTGAATCTTGTGTCTCTCACTGAATCCTATGAAATCCTTATTTTGTTGAATCTTGTGTCTCTCACGGAATCTTTTTTTTCTTAATGAATCATTTGTGTTACCGATTCATGTGTCTCTTACTAAACCTGTCGCTTACTGAATCAAGTGTTTCTCATTGAATCAAATGTTTCTCATTGAATCAAGTCTTCCGCTCTGAATCTTGTGTCTCTCACTGAATCTTGTGTCTCTCACTGAATCTTTTGTTTCTTAATGAATCATTTTTGTTACCGATTCATGTTTCTCTTACTAAACCTGTCACTTACTGAATCAAGTGTTTCTCATTGAATCAAGTCTTCCTCTCTGAATCTTGTGTCTCTCACTGAATCCTATGAAATCCTTATTTTGTTGAATCTTGTGTCTCTCACGGAATCTTTTTTTTCTTAATGAATCATTTGTGTTACCGATTCATGTGTCTCTTACTAAACCTGTCGCTTACTGAATCAAGTGTTTCTCATTGAATCAAATGTTTCTCATTGAATCAAGTCTTCCGCTCTGAATCTTTTGTCTCTCACTGAATCTTGTGTCTCTCACTGAATCTTTTGTTTCTTAATGAATCATTTTTGTTACCGATTCATGTTTCTCTTACTAAACCTGTCACTTACTGAATCAAGTGTTTCTCATTGAATCAAGTCTTCCTCTCTGAATCTTGTGTCTCTCACTGAATCTTGTGTCTCTCACTGAATCTTTTGTTTCTTAATGAATCATTTGTGTTACCGATTCATGTGTCTCTTACTAAACCTGTCGCTTACTGAATCAAGTGTTTCTCATTGAATCAAATGTTTCTCATTGAATCAAGTCTTCCGCTCTGAATCTTGTGTCTCTCACTGAATCTTGTGTCTCTCACTGAATCTTTTGTTTCTTAATGAATCATTTGTGTTACCGATTCATGTGTCTCTTACTAAACCTGTCACTTACTGAATCAAGTGTTTCTCATTGAATCAAGTCTTCCTCTCTGAATCTTGTGTCTCTCACTGAATCCTATGAAATCCTTATTTTGTTGAATCTTGTGTCTCTCACGGAATCTTTTTTTTCTCACTGAATCATTTATGTTTTACCGATTTATGTGTCTCTTAAGAAATCTGTCGCTTACTGAATCAAGTCTTTCTCATTGAATCAAATGTTTCTCATTGAATCAAGTCTTCCGCTCTGAATCTTGTGTCTCTCACTGAATCTTTTGTTTCTCACTGAATCGTTTGTGTGTTACCGATTCACGTGTCTCTTACTAAACCTGTCGCTTACTGAATCAATCCTTATTTTGCTGCATCATGTGTCTCTTACTGAATCAATTGTTTCTCACTAAATCTTATATCTGGCTGAATCAGGTGTCCTTCACAGAATCTTATGTTTCCAGTTGAATCAAGTGTTTCATATGTCTGAATCCTGTGTCTCTCTAGTGAAAAACTAGAAACAGTTCATACGTGAGAAACGCAATCACATTTATTTTCATAAAGCATAATAAGACTGAACACCTCAAATTGCAACAAATCATGGCCGACACCGTAACCTACTTTTATTACACCCAAGTCTCATTTAAACTCAAGTGCTCATAAATTGACCAAACTCCTGCACAAAGGTTAAATGAGACTTGAGCTTAAATGAGACTTACTACACCACTGGCAATGTGTTTGTTAATGATTCATGCGTCTCTTACTAAATCATGCGTTTGTTTGTGTGTGTGTGTCTGAAACATGTGTGTCTCTGCAGAGGATCTGGACCTGGAGGAGAGTAACTGGGATACTCACGTGATCACAGGAGCACTGAAGCTGTTCTTCAGAGAACTTCAGGAGCCGCTCTTTCCCTACAACCTCTTCAATGAATTCATCTCTGGCATCAGTGAGTTCGTCATGTGACCATCTGCTGCTTTTGCCCATAATGTGCATTCGTGTAGTTCTTATCACAAAATAAAATGAGAATCCGATGGCTCTTTATGACCGCTAACTCTTTTATTCTCTGTTTCTTGTGCTTTGATACAGAAATCCTTGATTATTACAATAAACTTTCACACATGAAAAATCTGGTGATGCGTTTGCCACAACCCAACCATGACACAATGGAGGTGCTCTTCAGCCATTTACGCAAGTATGTTGATCATATAAAGCCAACAGAGACATGTCTGAGATGTTTCAGAATATTTACAGGGCGTTTTTATACTTCAGGGTTATTCAACATGGCGATGAGAACAGAATGACCGTACAGAACGTGGCCATTGTCTTCGGCCCGACGCTACTCAAGCCTGAGGTGGAGACGGCAAACATCACCATGTACATGGTCTTCCAGAACCAGATCGTAGAGTTCCTGCTCAATGAGTTTGAGGCACTCTTCCACATGTGATGAACATATGACAGACGGTGTCAAAAACTGCCTTTTACTGATGTTAATGTGAGAGACGTTGCCAAACGCATGTAAAAGCTTTATGAAGGAGAGCTGCACCTGGCACGTTCTGTAATATATTTTATAAATAGAGATGCTATAAAAATGTAGAGTTTTCATGATTAATATATTAATATCACTTAAACAGAATGAAGGAATTAAATATGAGATGTTTAAGTATTCAAATTATATTCAATTCAAATGTTTCCGTTTGCGGCTGCGGAGAGCTCGCAGTAAGCTTGGGTTGTTTGTGAGTTTTCTTTTATAAATTAATTGACAACATGCTTTGGCAGTTGAGTCGTAATAATATTTAACTTTGCCTTCATGTAGATTTTGCAAAAGCCGCTATGTTTCATCTCTAAAATGCCTTCAAAGAACTTTTTTTCAGTTATTTTTCAATTACAATGTGAAAGTAGGTGAATGACATTTTGAATGACTGCATTCTCATGTTTGGGTTAGCTTTGTTATGATTCATTTCATTTTTTGCCCTTGATATTTGTGTCTTTAACATAGAAATGTACAAAGAAAATACTGCAGGCATGTAACTGTACATCGGGAAGGCTAAGTTGTAGATTGCTTTTAGGGAACAACACTTTAGATATTTTAATACCCAAATGTAGTCTCTGCTAAATGGAATTTGCAGATCAAGCATTAATATTTTATGATATCCTAGCACTCTTATATTAATCACTGTAACTTGTTTAAGGTATGTGTATATAGAAAAGGCATATTTATGCAGTCTATTACCTGGTGTAATAAAATAACTCTTTTATAAGTTATGTTTCACTCTAATGTTCATTGATTTTCAACTAATACAGAAGTCATACGTTTTGTGTAGTGTGTGTAGAAATATGACAGATGTTTGTCAATTTATAAATGTTTGTAAATTCAGTAGGCCTACACACACTTGAGAGGCTTTGAATGGGGGAAATAGTGAGTGTATGGGTCTCTTTTTTTGTCGTCTAACAATTCAAACCATGCTCTTATCATTGATTCTAAAAGTATCATGTCAGCCATGAGAATACCAAAAACCTAAATGTCAGTTCTGTTAAAATATAAAATAACCCTGAGGTGCAAATTAGTCCTGTTCCTAAACAGTCAACCTCCATATTCATGGACAAAAATGTGTTCTGATGTGTTGGGAAGCGATTTTCATTAGAATTCCACCACCAAGAATACAATATAAACAGTACTTCATTTAACAGTATAAAGATAATTTAATATTTCGATTTTTTATGAAACAACAATTTATTTTGAACCGTGCAAGGCGCGTGTCCTGTCGAAGGGTGGCAGTGCAACGCTCATGTCCTATTGCGTTGAGTCCACAAAGAAGACGGTGGTCACGTGGTTGCTGCGAGCGCTCCGATTCGTTTAAACGAGTAGAAGGAGGCGGGCCTTTATTTTTTGAAAATAACCGTGCTCAGGCGACAGGCGCCATTGTTTCTAACTTCAGAGGGATGTGGTGATTTTATCTAAAGTTTTATTATTAGTTGTAATTACCTTACATAAGTGTGTCCAAGAATACATCAGATAAAGTACACACTGGATAAAGGGCTGCACGAGTCGACGGGTGAGTTCATATGTGTGTGTTTTGAAACGTGAACGCGCATGTTGTGAAGATTCATGTAGAGGACTGAAGTGTGTTGTGCTGTTTAAAGTTGATTTAATTCGCTGTACATTTGCTCGCATGTTTTGTCTCGTGTTGGTTCAGCTATGGCGCAGCGGGTTGCATTGAGTGAAGCTGCTGTTGGATCAAAACGGACCTCCAGGGTTCGTGTGGCGGTTCGCCTGAGACCCTACATGGACAAACAGGATGAGAAGGGAGAGGGGCCGTGTGTCAGGGGTCTGGGGCCACAGAATCTGGAGATCATCAATTGGAGGAACGCCACCGAAACGCTTCAGTATCAGTGAGTTGTGTCTGAACTGTTTTTAGTTCTTTCTTCCTCTCAATGAGAGTCTCATTGCAGTGCATACGGCTCCACAGGGCCCTGTTTGGGGACAAAAAACAGATGCACAGTGTTTCTTTGTTGTGCTTTTCTAATGTCTCTTGTGTCTGTGTCGGATCGCATGAAACGGAGAGTTTATCCCAAAATAAAAATTCTGACATTTGTGTACCTTCATGTTGCTAAAAACTTGTCTTCTTTGGAACACAAAAGAGGATAGTTTGAGAGGTTTCAGTGGTTTTGTTTGTACAATTGAAGACAACGGGCTTCAGTGTTATTTGATTATTAACATTCTTCTAAATGTCTTTTGTGTTCTGCAGATGAATAAATGATGAGGGATTTTCATATCACCATCTCTTTCAAGCAATCAGCTTGATCCCCATAAGACCTGTTGTGTTTTAGGGTGTTTTCACACCTTCGGATTTATTGCTTTGTTCCGAAACCGCGGGTTAAATCGCTACAATATTGCAATTTTATTTTGGTTTGCATTCACAAGGCAATATTTCCAAACGAACCAAGCTTTGTTAATAAAAGTAACGTGCGAGTAAACTCTCCTTCGATTGGTCAGAGTGCATCTGTTTATTTTTCGTCCGGTGACAATATTGATATCGTCAGCTGCGCGTTGCACCAGTCTCGCATCTCTCACGGCGGAGCTCGGGAAGCATAAAAGGTGGAGAAGGACGAGAGGGAACCAGATTTTATGTTACGTTTTATGTTTGTGTGGCCGGCAGTTGACCGCGAGGGAGCAGTAATTTCGTTTTGTTGAATTGTTTATTTTATTAAAAGTTTGGCTTAACGTTCGCCGGTTCCCCCCTCTTCATTCCTTACTTTGAACATTGTTACAGGGAGCCATTAGCAAAACAATCCCTTTTGCGTCACGCAACATTACGTAATTACTCATAGTACATTGTGATACAGATGGGTCCGATGGCTTGCACACGTCTAGCGAACCGCTCCAGAGTTCGTTTTCAATCAGGCAAAGACCACTTTGTTCTGGCGGTCTTGGAGCGATTGTTTTGGGGCGGATCCTAGCGCGATTGCTGTGTTCACATATGCCTAAACGAACCGAACCAAAAGGAAAAACGCACCAGGTTCCCAAACACACCCTCATGTGTGAAAACGTCCTTAAACACCCTCAGCGGTTTTAAATCCACTGTAAACCACAGCTTTACAATTCTTCCATTTACTTGTCATGGATTCATAAAGACTGCTGCACAAATACTCTATTATTAATAAAAAACATCTTCCCATCAGTGTAGTTCTTGAGAAATAATTTCATGAGGTGGTTTTAAATGTGACATTCGATAATTTTGCTCTTTGATGAAAATTGATTGTTTATAATGGCTTTATTTGGTTTGTAGGTTCGATGCATTTCATGGTGAACAGACGAGTCAGCAGGAGGTGTTTGTGTCTTCAGTAAAACCCATCCTCCCCCACATCCTCAATGGTCAGAACGCCAGTGTGTTTGCCTATGGACCCACTGGAGCAGGTATGACAGTGATGCATCTTCTGTGGACTGTTCACTCATCCACTTCTTTAGCTTGATCTGCATTTTACCCAAACTATAAAAGTTCTCTCATCATTTATTCAGCGTTATGCTAGTTTAAACAGACAGATCTTTCTGCATCAATTTGTTCAATATATTTTGCTTTACGTAGTTTGGCTCCAGGTTGGGCAGCGTGATTGCCTTTGTATTTATTCTCTAGGGAACACGCGTACTGATAAAAATGCACGGCTGTTCTCTTTGAATAAAATCGTCTGCCAAAATGCATACGTGTAGAAAATGATCCATTCCTCCGCACAGGAAAGACTCACACGATGCTCGGCAGTCAAGAGCAGCCTGGAATTATTCCCAGAGCTGTCAAGGAGGTCTTCAATCTGGTGGCAGCGCAGGAAGAAGAGCAGGACTCTTGGCAATACTCTGTTGGGATGTCCTACTTGGAGATCTACAATGAAAAGGTATTTGAGTTAAAGTAAATTTATCTTGCTCGTCTGAGTTTTCAAACGTTGTCTTATTCATGTGGAATAACTTATTTTTGTCTGTGATATTGGTCTATCTTGTAGGTATTGGACCTGTTGTCCTCAGGTTCCCAGGATCTGCCCATCCGTGAAGACAAGGACAGAAACATCCTGATTCCCGGGCTAACGGACACCCCCTTGTCATCTTTCTCCGACTTTGACAGACATTTCATTCCCGCGAGTCTGAACCGCACCACAGCCTCCACTAAACTCAACCAGCGCTCCAGCCGCAGTCACGCCGTCCTCCTTGTGAAGGTTCAAATCCTTTTCTTCAGAGGACATTCTCCTTTGGTCCTTTTAAAGTAGCTGGTGCTGAAATAAAATCTCTCTAAAATAAAACCTGGTTTTGACTTAATCTGCCGGTTTAAAAGATGCATTAAGGTGGAAATGACATTCATTTATATGTTCTCTACTTACATATCGTCTCTTTGGTCTCAGGTAGTGAAGTCCCAGCGTAGGCCGCCACACAGACAGCAGACAGGAAAGCTTTATCTGGTTGACCTGGCTGGCTCGGAGGACAATCGGCGCACAGGGAATCAAGGCATTCGTCTGAAAGAAAGTGGAGCCATCAATCTGTCCCTGTTTACCCTTAGTAAAGTGGTGGATGCTCTAAACGCTGGGGCTGGAGGACGCGTTCCCTACAGAGACAGTAAACTCACACGTCTACTGCAGGACTCTCTGGGTGGCTCCGCCCATTCGGTCATGATCACGAATATCGCGCCCGAGTACAGCTATTACTTCGACACTTTCACCGCTTTGAACTTTGCTGCTAAGTCCAAACAGATCGTCAATCGGCCCTTTGTCAGGGAAACTGTGTTGGCTCCTGCTATTGGTGAGACACGTGCCTGAATGTAGACGACCAGTGTCTGTGACGTGGAAGATTTTGTTTTTGGTTCTTGATAGTTACAGATTTTTTTTTCTGTAGTTCCAGGAAAGAGAGGCCGAGATGAACAGGAGGCTGGAGGTTCAGGGGAGCCCCAGACTAAGAGGTGTAAAGAGAGGAAGAAAGCCGGGCAGCCCACGTCTCCTAGCATACAACCTCACAGGTAAGATGGCGCGTCCACCAGCGGGTTTACACATAAGCACTTTCACAGATCTTGGTCTTGTGCGGTAGGCCATGATTGAGTAGCTTGTGCTAAAAGGAAATTTCTCCCTTGCGAAAACCTCGAGGGTCATTGTGACCCCCTGGTCATTGAAGGTGAGGACATTTTTAGTGAATGTAGTCGAATCTCTCAATATGTAAAGTTAGCTGTTATATGTGAGTAAATCTCATAAAAACATTAAAACTAATCAAAATCTTAATATAAAAATATATTAAAAAATATGTAAAAAACAATTCAATATGATCATAAAGATAATTGTAATCCCTTACACAAAGAATTATCTTAACATAGGAGCGAATTTTTGAATTGTGAATTTTCTTTACATTAAGGTTCATTTTGTTAGAAGTAAAACATCCACCAGAACCTTCCAAATGGCTAAAAGTTACGTTTAGTTAAGTTAAAAGGAGCTGTATGTAACATTGACACATAGCGGTTGAGTTTGGTATCACACTCCAAATTAAAAAGATTGGCGAGGGTTTTCCCTCCTCCTCAGACTCGATGCTAACAGGATTTGCCATGCAAACTTAGTGTAATGGAAAGCGAAACTCTTACTAAGTTTTCTGATAATTGATATGTTTGCAGTTTGTTCGTTGTTTGCAAATATATCTCAATCAACAGTTCTCTTTTAAATAACCATAAAAAAATTGTTAATTACACTTCGTTAGTTGTAAAACAATATAGTAATTCTTTCTAAGTTTGCAACGTATAGTACCGGAAAGTGTGTATTATGCTCTGACCCAGATCGTTTGTTTGCTGCAATATTCTGTGATTGTCGCCAATTGGCAACCGAGCTGTCGAAATACACTAGTGGGTAAATCGGAATAAAACCAATATACTAGCATGTTTCGAAAATGTATATGAATAAGGTGTTGTTTTGATTTAATACCGTAAAATGTTTACATACAGCTCCTTTAATATTCTCTTGACATACTGTGTACACAACAATATTGACAGTCATTACCATAACAGACATATTCACATATAAAGCAAATTTATTATTTAATTAAAAAATACTTTAATAATGCCTGATGAACAAACTCTTGCTTAGGCATGATGGCTTCTCTTTTTTTATGGTATTGACATTTTCTGAGGGTTATGGTAATGAGATTAAGATGATGATTAAATTAATAATTAAACATTCAGACCTTGGGTTTAATGCCTACAACCAAGAACTTTGAGAAGCACACATATATTGGATGTGTTGTGCATTGAGTGGCAATGTCTTTTGCCTAATCTGAATAAAAGTGAATAATTGTAAATGTGCTCGTGTCAGTTCACCAGATTCCTCGGTTCTGGAGAGACTTCTGGCCTTGGAGAAGATGATGATGGGTTCACCAGAGAAAGAGAGACTCAATCTGCTCAAAACTGTGGCCCAGTCTCGTAAAGAGATTCAGGTATACATATCATAAAGTTGAGCTGTCTGGTACAATTTCTCAAGAAATGTCAGTTTGACATCAGTTGACTTGTAATGTAAACAAATGTGCAATTTTATGTTTCATACAGGGGTTAAATTGGGCCGGACTGGCACATAGGCCCAAGTATAAATCAGCTTTGACCCAGTATAAATCTCAAGTTTGAGTAATAACTTACAATTTTTTGTCAGTGTATACACGTACATTGCGGAAAAAGGATCTATATGCAACTTTGTAGCAGCTTCTCGTCCGGTGCACACTGTTTTTTTAAGGTTTATGTGGTTTGTTCATGGCAGCAATGATGCACACATTAATGGGTCATTTCAATCATTGTGAATGTTGTATGAAATACACAGGTCATACATAAAATTCTGTGGATGTCAATAAATGATATTAAAATGTTAATAAATAGAGCACGTCTATGAAATATGATTTGATTCTTACCACATGTCACCTTGCTGGCATCTAGAATAATTTGATACAAATTTGATTGTATAGGGATCTCTTAACTTGTATTTGAGAGTTTGTCAATTAATAAAATTATAAGCTGGCAACCTGCATTACCCCCCAAAGTCCCCACAGAGCCCCACCACATAACAAATCCCTATTTAACCCCTGTTGATAGAGATGCAAATTTACTTGTCTAATAGATGCTTTAGCAACTTATAACACACCAAAGACACAGAAAAACACGCGTTCGCGCCATATGATGCCTTTAACAAGCATCTGATACCTGACCTTAGAAATCTGATAGCCGAACTAGAATCTATTATTGATTCCCAACCCTGTTCAGCACAGATCTAGCGAAGTTTTTGGTTTTTGATTGTGGAAAACCGTGCCTGAAGCGTGTAGTTGATTTGTTCTTTCTCTCTAGATGTTGAAGGAGAAACAAAAGGAGCTGGAGAACAATGCCAGCATGTTTAAGAAGACTGAAGTGAGTGAGAAAGGGCTCTTTAAAACAGACTTGCCCCCTCTGCACAGAAAACAGTCAACAGCCAAACCTCGCAGACAGCAGGCCGTCGTCACGCCTCTACAGGGTAAAAGTCATTTTCATGTAGCCTTAGTGTTAGATATAGTCTACAGCATGGGTCTTCAACCGGGGGAACTGCAAGGGGTCCGCTTATTACAGTTTACTCGCATGCAACTTTTTGTTAAAAATCTAAAGGTACAGAAATATTAACAATATAAAATATAGGTGCCCCGAAAAAGTTGAAGACCCCTGGTTTACACATTTGAGGAAAGTGCAGTTAACCCATATAAACATTTCACTTTATCTGAATCAAAACATTGGACACTTCAGTGTTAATGCAATAAAAATACTGTTGTCAACTGGGATGCTAAAGGTGTGTATTTATAGTCTGTTTCAAAGCGACAACATAAACAAATGTTACGGCGCATACATTCTGCCGTGGACTGCCCTTAACTTCCTGTACACATTCACAAACCATAGAGTACCTGTAGATTATTTCTGATAACAAGCAAAAGAAACAGAGAAGAACTGTTACTTGGCCAAATTTGTCTCTCCAATATTTAGAATTTAAACTGCCATGTCAAGCTTATCCGCTAGATGGCAATGTTTCTTTAAATCCATCAAAACTACAGGACCCATTAAAGAAATTGTTTCTTTAATAAAATGAACATACAACAGCATTCAACAAATTGTTCATTTAATACAATTATTATACAGTAAAATAATAATAATATTAACACAAATTAAATTAAATATAAAGTTATCTTATTAGACACTAGCCAAACATACACAGGAAGTTGACTGCAGTCTAGGCACGAGCTTCCGATAAACTGTCTATAGTAGAGGTCCACCGATAACAACAGCTGATTATTCAGAGTGATATCTGTAGATACAGATTCTGAACATTTAAATGAATATTTCTTAATGTTATTAATTCATATAATGACTATTATGGTTGAACATCAAACTGGTTATGTTCCTCAACATTTTCTATACACCGATCAAAGCATTTTCCGGTCCTCTTTTGATTGACAGGATATATCGGCCCTGATCATCGGCACTTTTTCTTATCAGTCGATAGTGTGAAATATCTAATTCCAAGCTATGTTTTTCCTTAATGATGATGGTCTTTCTCACATACTCGCAGTTTCTCAGGTTCAGCCTCTACCGTGTGCGGTGTTGTGTAAATCTTCACAAACTCTGGAGAAGAAGAAACGTCCTCCAGCAGAGGTCAGTTATATTTTCTCTCATATCAGTTTTAAGGATAAGAATTAAATTGATTTTGATTAGAAATCATTGATTAATCTTTAACATTAGTACATGGAAACATTTCTGAGAACTCAATTTACCCTTCATTTTTGTTTGTTTGGGTTTTGTCGAAAATGCATAGTAAAATCAAATGCTTTAAAATGTATGACTCCATACAGATATAACTGTAAAAGCAGTTTACATATTTTAAACACCTATTGCACACTTTTACTCTTGAATGAGCTATGAAATGCATGACAAGCTGTGATTTTTTTTTTCTTCTTCTTTTTTTTTTTTTTCTTATTTTTTAGATCTGTGAGGGGAAGGAGAACGGAGGCCAGGACGATGCAAACTGGGAGATGCGTCTGGATTCAGAGTTACTGGAGCGGTCCCGGAAGAAGATCCTACAGACGCTCAACTCCGGCTCGCTGAAGGAGCTCAAGAGTCTGCAGCTCATAGGAGATAAGAAAGCAAAGCTGATCATGGGCTGGAGAGAGATCAACGGAGTCTTCACACAGGTAAAGTGATGCTGTCGCTGGGAAGATGGAGGATGAAGGAGTAACCTGTGACGACTCTGATGTTTCAGAAGATTCATACATAACGTAAATGATTCGCTGTCCTTGTTCATAGGTGGACGACCTGAGAAAGATTGAAGGCATTACAGCCAAACGCTTCTCGTCTTTCATAAAGGTTTGTGATTTTTGTGTTTAAAAGAGTTATTTATCACCTTGGTGTTCTTCAGAGTTAATCCCTTCCTGAATGTTCCTGCGAGAGCTTGTTGCTTTTGTTGAGTAAGCTGTACAGAATGAGTGTGTATGGAGCTATGATGAAAATATATTTACTGTATTGTTTTGTCAAAACATCCTGAACATGTGTTTGGGGTCTAGCATGAACAAGATTTTCAGGTGTTCCTCATACAAGCTCTTGTGACCTAAAGCTCCTGATATAAAAGTGACAGTAATTCTGAGTAACATCCTGCGAGCCTCACACAAATTCTGTCTCTCCCTTTTTCTACAGGCCAATATTCTCAGCAGTTTGGGAAAGTGATGTGCGAAGCTGTCACACAAGGAGAGCTTGTTTTTGTTTTTATCAGGCATTATGTATATTGTTTTTAATTCTGAGCTTCTGTTTATACTTTGCTTTCGTCTTCTCTTACCTTTCCTGCCAAATCTTTTTTAGTATTTAACCTTGAATTTTTTTTAATTTGTAATTTGGGTTGTTTGTCATGTGGCACTTAATAAATGCTGTGATGACACCAATGAGACTCGTGTTTTTACATTGTATGTGTATTGTGTTGTTAAATGAACTGGTATTTTCTCTTTTAAAAACCTCAGATTTTATTTCATGCGTTTTTGAGATCTGAAATAAAAACATCAGATTTAATTCCTTGTTCTTCTTTTGTTTGTCAAGACTCTTTGGGCTCGAAGTGATCCTAATTAAGACTGAACTTGACGTTTACCTTTCTCTCTCTCTGTCTGGGGTTTTATGATACAATGGGGCCAGAAAGAAATGCTCTGTCCGCATATGAATGTTGCAGCATGCGTCTGCACAGGAACTGCAAGTCTGCGCAGCTGCTCTGTCTATTGATAGAGGATCTTTTAAGAAGCCTGACAGATTTGAGTCACCAGAAGAATGCACAAATACATCAAATGAATTCACAGTGTTGTGCTTGATTTTACTGTGTGCTTATGTTTTAAAGGATTAGTTTAGGCGTTATTTACTTGCCCTTGTGTGGGTCAAATGCCCTCGGCTCTTCATAATCAAACCTAAGGTTTTGTCTTTACAATTGGAGTGTACAATAGAATTCGACTCTTACACACTTGAAAAAAAGGATGAATATATCCATAAATAAATTTAAATCCATAAGGAAATTTCCAGTTAACCAATTCGCTCATTATTTTAGTGACCTAAATACTGAACAAAATAGAAATTCTAATGGTTCCCATAGAGAATAACATTATGAATCCTCAGCTGTTTATTAAAATCCTTTGTGTGCGTTTTATTCCAGTAAGATTTAATGGTGTGTACTGGTTGCCATCCCACCAATAGAATCAACACATCACCAGTAGAGACACAGCGATTATAGTTCGCATTTAATTTACATCCCTTGTCATTTCTGTGATGCTCTGTTGTATTTCAATATTGTATCTAAATGTTGTTTTTTAATAACAGTTTGTTTTTGCTCTAACTACAGTAACGCATAGCAGCATCGTGTGGTGTGTTCACACACGAGCACGTACTCCAGCGTCACTCGGTTCTTTCTGCGCGTGCAGCGCTTCATTATTCTCTCCGCTCTCCTTCCGTTCAGTGCGTGCGCGAGGCAGCCCGTGAGAAGACCCGCTGCTCCCTGAGATCTCCACACATCTCACACAAACAACATCTTCGTTTCGTTCATGCACAGGCGGATAATTGAACGCAACCGTGGAATATCGGTTTTATTCTCGTTATTACCGTTGTGCGGATGGAGTGAGCGCGCGCGGGGACGGTAAGCGTCACACACAAAATAAACACGTATTATAGACACAAGGCGTCCTTTGTGTTGTTGGAAAACAGAGTTTCGTGCTTGAAAGGTGTGAAGACTACCTGTTCTGTTGCGCGAGGTGACTAAACCTTGTATTTGAACGCGTTTTTGGTGATGCACATCTTTTATCACATAAATATAATAGGTTGTCTGTTTGATTTAATGCTTTTTTTTGGTTTTGCATTTTTCTCTTTGCCTTTATAGGCTGTCTGTTATTCCTGTTAGAACAATAGAAACCATAAAAGAAATGTGAGATTTTGAAATGGTTGTAGTGGTAATTGTGTTGGTTTTAATGGAAAAGGTCTCTATTGGGGTTGGGTTGTATAGATGTGACAGACAGGAATCCTAATGGAACCTGTACATAAATGATTTTTGTAACGGTTTTAAACAGCTGATGGTTTTTGTATTGAAAACCATTAGAATCTCTATTGTTTTTCTTCAGCAGGGTTCCCCCCGCAAAGTGTAGGGGGTGATCGATGTCACCATATGTCACCCACTGACAGTCCGTCCTTTTGCTCTCATCCTCGAACGAATATGCTGATGTTAAAAAAACGTGAATTCATTCCCTCTGAACATGCTGCCCCGTCTGACCGATTGAGGTCAGTTTCGTCACCCTCATACTGTATGTAGGTTAAGAGGTAAAATAGGACAAACAAACATGTATGATAATAAACAAACAATTGCATTTAAACAAGATAAAAATGATTCGGCATCATCCTTTTACCCAAGAGGAAAGAACTCTGATGCTGAATTGTGAAGGATGTGCTATGCGGTCAGATGAGGCAGATGTGAGGATGCATCTCATCATGTGTGCTCCTGCAGCTAATGCTGATGAGATTCAAAGCATAAATCTTGTTTCCTTCTCTGTCTTAGCCACGCAGGAGACGTCTGAAAATCAACACCAGTCACCTTTGAACCGTCCTTTGTCACTATGGAAACAGACTACCATCAGGCATCGCTGAGCCCTCTGGTTTGTCCGGAAGATGGGGAAGCGATGAACAGCCAGATCCCGGGCCCCGTTACCTTTCAGCCGGGGGTCCCTGGGACGCACTCGTCCGGAGCTGAATCGGACTCTTTCCCGTGTCTTCGGCCCCTCACTTTTCCCCAGAACACCAGTGAGGAGGCGCACTGCTCGGGCGAGGTCACCGTTATGGTCAAGGAGAAAAGAGAAAATGGTACTTTTGTAATTCAATATTATTTGATTTTGTGCATGGAGGGTTTGGAGGAGAATACATTGATTTGTATGTGATTGTCTAGGGGACGGAAACACTGGGGAGTTTTGTGTCCCGCTGCGGCAAATAACACAAGAGTGATTTGCATACAGCAATCAGTGAAATGATTTTAAAACGACATGAAATGAAACAGGCAAACAACAGAGAGGAATATAATGAAGAGAGCTAGAGCTAAAATGTTCAGTTGAGAATGTGAAGCTCTAAAGTTCAGGATTTACAAGTTGGTGACATTTATCCATTTATAAGGGCATGATGTCAATTTATTTTATAAAATAATTTATTTATTTTAAGTACAGAGAAGAACTGAGGTTCTGACCCTGTACTCATCTCGTTTCTACTCTTTCTATATAAAAAAACGAACATTGGCTCTGTTTATTGTAGTAGGCTTTGTGAGACCAGTTTTATTGCACTTACGCTTTTTGTTGTCCTTATGTTGTTCCAATTGCTTCCATTGTTTAACTCATTTGTAAGTCGTAAAACTTGTAAGCTTTGTATAAAAGCATCTGCTAAATGACTAAATGTAAATGCACTAGGCTAGTTTCAACTGGGGAGGGGGCAGATATATAATCATACTTCATTTCACGCAGAATTTTTACACCTTTCTGTGATTAAATTGACAGATCATTGTTTAATAGATAATACAAAGAAGTATTTAGTAAAATAATTTATACTTAAATTGTCAGCTGGATATTTTGGGGCTCAAGAAAAATGCCCCACTATAGACCCCGGCCCCAAGTAAATATCATTAAGCTGTAAAAATTGTTTTAAAATTGTTTAAGCTTTGGAGTTGGTTCTAATTGGTTTGAGATGTTGACAATTTCTACTGAAACAGTAAGTTGATCTGTAATTGTTGAAGTATGTGATTGTATGTTTTAAATGTTCATATCTTTCAAATGTGAATTATGTCAAACACACTTGTTGAAATATATCCTTAAAGCTAACATAGTCACACTTAAAACTAAAAATCTTTTAATTTCATAGGGACTTAACATTGTCTTAATATAGTTTATTTTAGTTGTATCAATCAAAAGCTTTTGTAACACTTTAGAGCAAGGCTGTATTTGTAAGCATAAGTAAATGCATTATCTAACACAAGCGAACAATGAGAAATATATTCATTGAGTATTTCTTAATGTCAGTCCAATACAATTGTTTGTGTTAGTTCATTTGAAAAAATTAATTAGTAAAAGCTGAAATGAAGATACGTGATGTTAGCTAATGGATAATCTAATGTTAACGAATACAACTTTAGAGTTAATTATTACCAAAAATATTTAAATTGGCAACCGTAAACCAACAACCGTAAATACATCTGGCAGATACAAAGCCTTTAAACCCATTACTACACATACCAGAATAGAATATTATAAAATATTCAAGTATTAGATAACAGAGCAGAAGGGGCTCTTTTGGCCCTTACATTTGTAATTTCTGGGGCATTTCTGACCCAGAAAGCCCTGGAAAACTTTTAACCAATCTTACTCAAATTGTTTATGGGAAAGGAATAAAGATATCGTTCACATTTTCAGACAGAACGAAAGACAGATTAAAACCCGGAATTGAATATGTGCAATTCAGAAGTGGTTTTCTCTGAGAAATGAGATGAGTGTAAATAATGCAGGGTCTCTGGTGACAGCAGGATTGAGGCCAGTGCCTGCTGACGGTAAACTGAACAACAGCTCTCCTCCACGCTTCTGTTGTTTATTGTGATATAAAGATGCTCTGGTGAGTTTATTTGCGGTTGAGAGTAAGAGGGAGGATTTTTATTTGCCTTCTTACAGTTGCTGAGTGTGCCGTAAATACTCTTGATTTAATTGAAGTCGCGTCCTAATGAAAATGGCTGGAGGGGATTCCTGGCAGGAGGGGCCGGAAAGCCTGACAGAGATTAGTGAATTGATTGTATTGGTGGCTATTTAATTAAAGTTTGTTTCGAGATCTTGTCGACCTGGATTCTGGTAGATCAGATTTGCTTGGAGAGATGGGGAGCAATGCTCACTCTTGTAATAAATTTGAAGATAACATATGACGTAACATTCTTGTCCTTATTATTAAAGGAAAAGTCCACTCAAAAAGGGAAAATCTTTCGTTCTTTTGACAGGTAATGGGATTTATTCTTGCCCCGCCGATGGTTTTGCCTCCAGACCCATCGTGTCCTCTCCTCCTCGCCGGCATCATTCCCTGCCCCACGCACACCATCCTCCCATCGGCCGCACGCGGATGGGCGGCAGGTCCAACTCCGTCGCCTACACGGCCTTCTCCCCACGCCCGTCTATCTCACGCCACTCCAGTATCGCCACCAATCCCCCCATGGACCGTTCCAAACCCAAAGACTACCTCATCCTCGCCATCATCGCGTGCTTTTGCCCTGTCTGGCCAATCAACATCGTGGGATTTGTTTACTCCATTATGGTATGTACATGTTACGTAGTCTATGTAGTAACCACCAGCTGAATGATGTCTGATCTCTCTTTCGTGTGTTTGCGTCTAGTCCCGTAACAGTCTGGAGCAGGGGAACATCGATGGAGCGAGACGTCTCGGCCGCGTGGCCAAGCTGCTGTCTGTGGTCTCACTGGTGGGAGGAGCTGTCATTATTGTAGCATGCGCTGTGAATCTGTCAAGTAAGCAAACCGTGACGTCTCGACCCGTTCCTCATGGGGCACACGCATGTTGTGTCTAGGAGAGATTATATGAATCAAATCGGTATACAGACAACATAGAAATAGTTCATGAACCAGAACGTCTAGAGATCGAATAATTCTTACATTATTTAAAGACCTAAAAGTTTTGCTAATGAATATAAAAGAATATTTTGATAAAAGGAATTAAAACTGGAAGTGTTTATAGAGTAATGAAGAATCAAATACAGATATTGACATAAGAGATAGTTCACATCGCTTTTTAAGACACGTTTACATGCCATTTGAAATAGCATTATGCTAACAAACACGGAAGAAAAGTCATTAAAATGAACAAATCCTCTGGCAATGTTGGCACAAAATTAACATGCATTTGTTTGTATAATGTCATGAGGAAATTCAAGATATTTATTAGACAAAACTGTGTATTATGGATCTGGAATTGACTATGGAGTCAGACCTGAATAAGCGTTTTCAGAATCAATAGTCTTATCCAATAGCTTGTGTGACCTAGTTTCACACTAAGGCCGAGTCCACACGTACACAGGTATTTTTCCTTATTCGTTTAAAAAGAAAAGCATCCACACGAAAACGCAAAAGCATGCTATAAAGTGCTTTTGAAAGCTTGCCAAACCAACAGGTGGCCATATAAGCCTAACCATAAGGCCGTGTTGGCCAATCAGAAGCCTGGAATCTCCATGTTCACTGTCTCACTGTCCCAACAGCATAGAAAATACTGTGGGTTTTGAAATTACCTGTGTTCGTGTGGACAGGGCCTAAGACCAGAATTGTGGTTGTATGAAATAAATAGGTGATGATTTCATATTGACTTTAGCTTAGTGTTCCTAAGTGTTGCTAGCTGGGTATCATAAAAAAATCACATATATGTTTAGTCCACACGCTTTCCTGTGGCTCAGTGGTTAGAGCATTTCGGTAACTCTGCCAAATACATAAATGTAAATGTTTATTAGATATGCACCGATATATGGGCCGATAATCGGTATCGGTTGATAAAAGCAATTAAAAACAGACTATAATCAGGTCCCATAATATCCTGTCAATCAAAAGAGAGCAGGAAAATGTACTGAATTTGTACTCTGTTAAATGTTAAGAAACATCACTGGTTTGATGTTCAATAGTAATAGTCATTATATTAATCAGAAAGAAATATGAATTAAATCTTCAGAATCGGTATCGGCAGGGTGGAGAAATTTAGTACCGTTACATCTCTTATAGGGTCTGTAAAGTTAGACGACTTGAGTAAATTTAGCTTTCCTTTAATCTATAAGCTTACAGAATAGACTGAGAGAACAAACTGTCTTACCATACAGAGTGAACATGTAAACAATATGTTTAAATTGAATATTATATTGAAAACATAGCAAAAAAGGGGCTGAAAGTTATTGCATCTCACTGCAGCTTATAATGATGTGACTGGTGTGTTTATTTTAGTGCTTTAGAAAAAAGTCTTGATTCGATTTTTCTTCAACGTTATTTTAATATATGTATCATATTCTTCTTTTCAAATGAATGAGATCATCAAATCAAATCAAATTTTAATTATAAAGCACTTCTATAATACAACAATTGTTTTCCAAAGTGCTGTACAAGCATGTTGAAAATAAATACAGATAACACAAATTATACAAAAAACAATGAAAGTAATAGACATAAGTGTTGAACAAGTTCAATAAAAACAGTTGAAAGCCATGGTATAAAAGTACGTTTTGAGCAGAGTCTGTATAAAATATGGACGTAGTATCCTTGACGTCACCCATAGGTTTGTGAAGAGTAAAAATGAAGCTTAAAGTAGGCAGAGCCTGTCGTCGCCATCGCGCGTCACTCCAGGTAAATTACCTGAAACTACACAAAAAATGAGCATGTGAAAGCTAAATGGACACCTGTCACTCAAGTGGCCACGCCCTTAATTATGCAGAATTTGAAGGCTTAATATAATCTAAACGGATGAGTCATAAAAAAATTCATCCCTCTCACAGGCTCTTTTGTACCTTGCTGTAAACATGTTTTTTTGTGCTGTAAAGTTGGCAATTTTATCAATGAGATGCTGCTTCGTAGCCAGCCTCCAGCGTCCAGTCGATGAATTGCAGTTTTAGTCACTTGTTGGTTTCACGAGAGAAACCGGAAGATTGCCCCTTGGTTTTGACACTGGATTTAAAAATATATAGAGGTGAAGTATTCCACAGTTTTGGAGCTACGACAGCGAAGGCCCAGTAACCCCAGTTTTTTAGCCTTGTACGAGGTACATTCAAAAGTAATTGGTCAGCAGATCTAAGTGCTCGCACTGGATTATGCAGAATAATTAAATCAGAAAGATTCTTTGGTGCAAATCCGTCTAAAGACTTATAAACTAAAACCAATAACTTAAAATCAATTCTAAAACCAACAGGAAGTAAATGTGGAGATGCCAATAATGGAGAAATATGTTGATGCTTGTTCCTAGTTTACATGCGAGCAGCAGCATTTTTCACCATCTGCAAACGTTTGAGGTCAGCCTGATTTATACCTAGATACAGGCTTTTACATTAGTCAAGACGTGTCTAAATAAAAGCATGAATGACTCAAAAATCATTAAACTCTTCATCAAAACTCTTCAAAATCATTAAAAGACAAAAAAGACTTGACTTTGGATAATTGCCTCAACTGGAAAAAACTAGATTTAATAACAGAGATAATTTGTTGGTTCATTTTAAAATGACCATCCATAATAAAACCCAAGTATTTAACATTAGACTTAACAATTGCTTTTAAAATACCCAAATCCAAATCTTCTACAAGATTGACAACTCATCCCATGATGCACCTCTTTAGAAGTTTAGAGCAAGCAAAGGAGTGGAGAGTGCTTAAATTAGAGGCCAAAAAATGTTGCATTAAAGAATAACTGTCTTTCTTTGTCAGATGCGGATTAACACAGTGCTTGTGTTTGATTCATGTTTTCCAGTTAATGTGAAATCGTGAGCGTGTCCTGGAACTCAACATCAGATCAATGACCGAACACGACCACATCTGCGTTTTGTCCCACTGTTGCTGTGACGGCAATCAATAACCAAATACTTCTGCTCTGAAACACGTAAGAAAAATAAATGAACTGATGTCACACACATGTAGAAGTCTGAGGTTAGATTTTACTCAGAAGAGCACTAAGTGAGTAACGGCAATACTGACACACACACCGGTGTAGAGAAGAACAGCTGGAGAAGAACAGCAAAAGTATTTTGTTCTCTAAGATTATTTGTGCATAACAGTATCTAATGAGAATCTCAATCGTGGCCAGATGGATATGAAAGAGAACCGTTTGAAACATGTCATCCTCATACATTCACATTTATTTGTTGTTTCTTTATGCCATGACAATATATCAGTTCCCTGTTTTTAGTTATTTTAACAGCTAATATTTCCTTTCATTGTATGGGACTCCGTCTTGTCTTGTTCATCAATGGAATCAGACTGTTCAACATGACTTACTGTAGCTATTTAACACGAATAGACAAAATGTAGCTAATAATCCTGAACTGTATGGTATTTTTGTAAACAGAACACAGTCTTTTGATAAAGCAATATCACAGGAATCACTGGATGAAAGTGCTGAAGACTGTTAGTATATGGACACTGTCATATGCTGCATATTGAAATGCGTTTCTGGTTTATTTCTGCACACTGTGTCATATGAAGTATCTGTAGCTGAATTTGTAGCCGAACGAAATCTCATGATTTCTGCAATGTAACATTAGATCGTCCTGTAGATCCAGATGAGATAATCATGGATAACATTGACAAGTCAAAACGCTTTTGGAGTTTTTAAGTTATTATAAGAGTGAAAATGCCCATTTAGAAATCAGATATCTCAAAAAACCTTCATGATTTAATACATAATATACAGTATATACTCCATTTGTTTAGTGTATGTCATGTTCACGGATGTATATCACAAATAAAATTCACACTTCATCACTCAAAATGCTCCAAAATAAGCCGTTGTCATTTATTTAATGGATACAGTATATAACACAAAGATTTCTGTGAACAACTTGAATTCCTGTCAGAAGGATAGATACTGTATAAGTGACAAATGATGTTCCCATGTTTGCTTATATCCTGATTCTACATAGTATGATGGAATGTGTCAGATTTCTGAATGGGAAGTGAGTTTTGTATAAACATATGAATGTGTACAGGAGGGATTTTCTCATTGCCAGAAGACTCTTTTCACTGTTATTTACTTCCGAGGTATTACATATGCTGTACTAAACCACCTGTGATATGTGAATCATTATATTTATTGTGGATTCAGTAAACGACATTGATGTATTTATTTGTATTCTTTCTATATATTAACAACAGTTATTTTCAATACACATGTTCTGTGGCATATATTTAGACATGTTCTTGTTAAGTCCGACCTAAATGAGACAGCACTAAAATGTCATTCTTGTGTAAAATTTAACAAACATTGTGCACTTATTTTTGCATGTCACCCTTCCTTGTCAAATATTTTGATAGTCTTGTTATCAAGACTAGTTCCCTCTGTGTGTCCTCTTAAAATAAAATAAAATAAAGCATTCTGATAGATAAAAGAGAACTGGGAATTCTCTCCATTCTCCGACTGCTGGATTGTGTTTTGTCAGATGGTAACGGAACTATCTGCCATGCACAGAATTACACTAGATGTATTGATGATAGCATGGAAAAGAGTTAAACGAGACATGAACGAGACTGAAAAGGGGACTTTTAATGTCTTCTTATTTTTACACAATAGATTTAATTTCATCAGGAAGCTTTAAAAATGAGGAGGAAATAATCGATGTGTCTAAATTGAAACATAAACACATTAAATGCATTATAAACATTGATATACATCCCACAAGTGCAGTGTTTTGAAGTACAGTTTCATTATTTGAAATGTAGACACCAAAAGCAAATAATGTCTATTTAATAAATGATTTAACCATGAAAAACTGAAGTTAAAAGGAAAGCATGAAAGAGAAAGGCTATGTTTTATCCAGTGAAGTGAGAAATCTGGAGGGAGGTGGAGTGGCCGGCAGCCAGAGGCAATAGACATTTAATGAGAAAACACATTTGACCCTTTAAATCTTCTCTCTGCTGCCATTACAAACATCTCGCTGCTCACGTGATCTCCACATTATTTAACTGAAGAAAACCATATGAGATCAGCGTGTGAACCACAGTCTAAATGTCATTACATTTCTCTACCGTGCAAAAGTAAACCAGCTGTGAGCTGAACATCATTCGGTATTAATTAAAGGGAAAATCCTGAACTTTCCTCGGGCGTGAGCATCTCCCTCCTCTGTGGCAGAACTCAGGATTATTTGGATTTCTAAAATGCGTTTTTAAATTACTGAGCGCTCCCTCTCTCTGATAATGACACCCAAGCAGTCTTTCAACAGCCAAACTCAAGCATTTACACTTGAGCATTGTGTGTGTGTTTGCCACAGTGAGTGTTATATGAGCAGATGCTTCATTCTGCAGATTCATTAGTGCAGATTAGTGCAGTTGAGCGCAGACGCAGCCCCCCCCCCACAAACACTGACCTTGACTGATCCAACAAACAACTTTCACATTGCATATCCCCCTTAGCCAACATCATAGCATTTATGAAATTAGAAATATACTCACGTTAAGGTTAATCCATAGATTAGATTATTTTATGTATAGATTAGTATTTTTCTAAATCTTATATATATAGTAATTTTGTTTTATAGTTTAAATGGGTTGAAAATATTTTGTTGGTTTTATTTTGTGTTGTATCATTTGTGTTACCGTAACAGGGAGTTCTTCTGGACCAGCGTTGAATCAGCATTTTTACATCATCCAAAGAGGTCTATAGTAAAAAAAATGCCTTTTAAAACAGTTATTAAAAAGCGTGGCTATTTTTAAGGGTAAAACAAGTTGACCTAAAACTATAATAAACTAAAAAATAAAAGTGAGGGCAATTAAACATAATAAATGTGAATCTTCATTATGGTTCATGTTGGGATTGTTCATTATCTGTTGTGGCATTTATGTCTACTTTAGACTTTTTAATACAGCCTCAGTGATGTTTATATTTATTCTATTTTGAATCATTTCTAACCTGCAAACATTTTTATGCTTTATGAAAATAGTTTTCTGACATAATTTAAATGAATTTGTGAGTGGTTTAATCATTTTAAATATATAATTATTTATGAATACTTTTTTATTAAGTTAATTTATTATTAACATGCTGTTACATTATTTCAAATTGTATTATCTTATTATTATTTAAATTCCATCAAATGTCTCTAAGAACCTTTAATTTGATGTCGAAGAATTTGATGTTTTGAAAACTGATCGCGCCGTCACCGGATGTGACGCAGGACGCGCCGCTTTTAAACTTGTCTTCAGTGTTGCGGAAGTGAGACGTGACCGTTTTTCTTCAAGTAGTATTGACAATTGTTTTCATCGTAAGTCGGTATTTGTTTAATTTGTTCTCTTTGCATTTATTAACATTCTCAAACGTTCCTTCACTGCGCGCTCTGCCGCGTTGATTTGACTGTTGAACGTTTATTTGCTCTGTGGTTATAGTTATGGTTGATTTCTCCTCAGAATTCATTTCAGATATGGCAGCGAAGGGAGCCAAAGAGGCTCTCGTGAATAAACTGGGCTTTAAAAGCAGCTCGAAGTCAGCAGAGATGGAGCTGAAGAGAGAGAATGAGCAGCTGAAGAGAAGTTTAGAACAAATGAAGAGAAACGGAAAACATTCAGACCCTGACAGAGCCAAACTGCTGGAGGTGATATTCATGTCATTCAGTCTGTATTTATACGTCATCAGAATAATGTATAAGGGATTTTCCCATTTAAACCATGTTTATTTACCAAATTCAAGCTTTTATTGATGTTTACAGTTTGATCATTTTATTGATCAAACAGGTGAATATTAATGTTATTTTGTCAGTTCATATTAAATGTCATCAAACTGAGTGGAGCTACCCGTGCTTTTAATTAACACCTCCCAGCCAATCAGAATGCAGTATTCAAACAGACCACGTTGTAATGATAATAATATAGGCAGTAATTATGCAGAAGGATGTGTATTATTCTTTACTGTTTGCCTGCCTTTGAAAAACAAAGAAAATTGTGAAATAAATATGATGCATTGAAACATTTCATGTGCACGATTAACCAGAATAAGATTTTGTTATCACTAATGCAAACAGATTTTATAGAGATTTTTTATCGTGTTATCACAGAGGATTTTAGCACTGGAGACGTTGAGAGAGAAGAACTCGAAGCAGCTGCTGGGGAAAGATCAGGAGATGTCCGGTCTGAGAGAACAGCTGCGGGCCGCACACGGGGACGTGGTGTCCTCACTGCAGGACAAACTCCTGCAGAAACAACAGGAGGCTCAGCAGAGAGAGAGCCAGTTTCAGGCCCTGTCAAAAGAGACAGAAGACCTGAAGAACAAGTATTGTGCTGTGTCTCAGAGATGTGAAGAACTCGAGAAACAAAAGGTAGGGCGTTGACTTTAGACCCTCACTTTACCCAAAAGTGAAAGTAATTATTTGCCCGCCTATCATGTTACTTTAAACCGTTATGATGTTTCTTTAATGGCACACATTTTGAGGGATGTCTTGGCTAGGGGTATTGCAATATACTGGTTTTGACAGTGACCATAATATTACTAACTGTGATTCATGACAGCGCTCCAATATGACCCACATGATACTATAATAATACGTAATGCAGCAATTATTGCCTTTAGGGCCATCAAAGTTACAAACTATCATTAATGTGATTTAACAAATATTTTGAAAGCATTTATCAAATAAAACATCAATTAAAACATAATAATGGATGTCACACAATTTACATTATTGTGGATTATTTGGACCATGATTCTCATTTTGTGAACATCTGATATTGTGACATGCTGAGTCCTTTTTTCCCTTATATTAAAACCGGAGTACAAATAAAGCTTTCAAGCTCAAAATCACATAAAACGACGTGTGCATTAAACCTGAATTCTATATGCCATGTAGTACACTATTCAGATGTGATGATGATCTTCAGGCAATGGGTGCAGTGTTCAGTTCACACACTAGGTGGCAATGTTTGATCACATTTATTTACTTTGAGAAGCCCTCTGCCTAGTGGTGTCTCAGTATGTGCCAATAACAAACTCTGTAGGGAATTATTATTGAGCTGATTCATTTATGTTTGGCTCAGGAGAGACGTTATGGTGACACTGTTGCCATATTTGCATATTGCAGTATGGAGTCGAGTGCATGATTTATTTTATAAAGTGTTTCTTCCATAATGACATTATAAAGGAAACATTGTCATTACATTTCATTTTAAATCGGAAAAACACCAAAAGCATTACAGCTTATTGTTATAGATGTTTGATGTGTTTGAAATCTGTTTTGGTTGCTTTATCTGTGTGCGGTCAGTCTGTGTGAGGTCTGATCGGTGTGTGTGTTTTTCTATGTGTGATTCATGATGCTTCTCCATCATTGTTCAGGTTCCCTCTGGTGAGCAGGCAGCGCTTCAGGGGCAGTTGAGGGATGTAAGTTCAGAAGAATGATGTTAGTGGTCAGTATTTCAGTTGGACGTTCTTGATGCGGCCTGCTGACTGCTGTTCCTCTCTTTCTCACTCTTTGTTGTCGAGTTCAGGCTCTGGAGAAGAACCAGAGCTGGCTAATTTATGACCAGCAGCGGGAGGCCTACGTTCAGGGGATTCTGGCCAGGACCCGGCAGCTGGAAACTCAGCTGAATGAAGCACTCCAACAAGAGCACAAAGAAGCCAATTCAAATGGTAGAAAAGTCTAGATGTGAATTGTTCAAATCATGAGATCTGTCACGTCAGGTTTTGAAAGTCTTGATTGCATGTAGTTGCTCATAATATTGAAGTGGTGTCTCAAACACACAGGAGAGTCGGGGCAGGTGCTGGAGGCCGAACAGGCCCGGGCCAGCCGGATCCATGCAGAACTCGATGATCTAAGAGTGAAGTATGAGGAGAGGAGCAGGGAAGCGTCTGAGGCCCGCGAGCAGCTGCAGGAAGAGAGGAAGAACAGCAGAGAGGCTCTGTTAGAGGAGAGGAAGTGTTCTGCTGAACGATCCGCCCGACTTCAATGTGAGCTGGAGACGGTCAATACCAGACTAGAGGAGGAGAGGAGGAGTGTGTCCGAGCTACTGCAACAGGTACTGTAATGGAAATTAAGTCTTTTCAGCAGTTTAAAGGGATAGTTCACACAAAAATGTAAACTCTTTCTTAAATTACTCACCCTCTGTTCCAAATCTGTATACATTTCTTTGTTCTGACAAACACAGAGAAAGATATTTGGAAGAATGCCTTAAACCAAGCGGTTCTTGGCCACCATTGACTACCATAGTAGGAAAAATGACAATGGTAGTCAAAAGTGCCCCAGAACTGTCTGCTGTCCTACATCTTCTTCTGTGTTCAACAGAACAAAAATATTATAAAGTAATTTTGCTTACTATGGTCAATGAACTGTTTAGAACAGATTTAGAACAAATTGAAGGAGAGTAAATGATGATTTTTTTTTTTTTGAGGGGTGAACTATCCCTTTAAATCCACCAGGACACACTGAAGTAAGACCTTTTCATTGCTTATTTGTTCACCCTCATGACACCACACACCTTGATGCTGATTTTGTTTTTATACAACACAAAAGAAAAAAATTTCAAGAATCTCGAAAGCAACAGTTAAAATGTTGTTTACCCAAATGTGAAAATTCTCAGAAGCACAAATATAAAAATAAAGAATGTTACATTATTAAGATAAATATATATATACATAAATTGTTATAAATTTAAGAAAAATGTTATATGAGAGCAACAACCTCTATGAGAGATACCCTTTAATATTTTCTGTATATTTAGCAAAACACGCGCTTAATTCAAATTGGACGCATTGAAAATTTCAAACCTCTGTTTTTCTCTGTAGTAATATATGATCCAGTCATGAGATGAGAGCCAGAAGGATGAGCTTGTGTTGGTTTCAGCTTGATCAACTCAAAATATGAATAATTTGTTCACACACTCTTATCATCAGGCATTTAGACATTTAATCAGACACAGGAGTCATTCTGATCACTTTTGTGATGGATGGGTGTGCTTTTGGAGCCTATTTATATGTATAAAGTAAAATGGGTGAACCATTTCATTCAAACCTTTCTGTTTAATGATAATCTTGAATTTTGATTTGTACCTAAATCAAACCTACGGTAATATAACTCAAGGAGTTTTCATTGTGTGAACTGCCCGTCTCAGTAACATGATTTCTTTTTTCAAGGTGAATGTCTTGCAGAAGTCATTGGTGAGGCAGCAGGAAAAGAAGAAGAGGATCTCTGTCCTGGAACAACAGGTATTCACATCATCATGTTACAGACGATAAAGATGTGAAGGAAATATCCAACACGTCTCACCACGTTTATTCATGCAGATCCATTTGGCGGCCCAAGATTCTGAAAATGATAAACTGGAGCTGCAACGTCAGCTCAGCAAAGTTTTGAAGGAGCTTCGTAAGGCCAGAGACCAGATAACACGACTGGAGTCCTCTGTGAGTTCTGACATGTTCTCACTGAATATCGCCGGGATGCTTGTTGTGAGTCACGTGTAATGATGAGTATGTTTGGATGCTGTGTTTCAGAAACCTCAACGAGAGTCTCGATTCTCCGAGCCCAGCTCTTGTAACAGAATGGATTCTGAGAGATTGACTATTCAAGATAAAGTCACATCTCCATCTAAAGTCCAGATCTTAATGAATGAGAGCTTTTTGGAGTGTCCCATCTGTTGTGCTTCCTACCCCGCCAACCAGTACAGAGAGCTCCTCGTTCACCTCGACCACTGCTTCAGCTGAACCCCCCTCACAAACACACCAGAGAGATTCTACACACTCCTCCTTCACTGCACTCATAAGCTTGTTTTGATTTCGGGTATTTTAGGGTTTTGCTTGTTTATTGTCTCCATTCCAAAGAAATCTCTCAGTATTTGATATTTTCTGTCGTTTTATTTTGTCTCCAAATGTATTAATAGCATCAAACTTTTGATTTCTTGAAATTCAAAAGTTTGCAGAAACCTTCATAGAGGTATTTGTTTACATGGGGGATTTAAAAATGTTTTTATTTATGAATTCTAATGTGAATTTTATTGTCTTAGTTCTCTTTAGGAGCAGGATTCTTTTAACATGCAGTACTTATGTTTATATTTTGTTTCAGTACTATACAGTATACGCTATCACTGAACTTGATGGTTAACCATGAACATCAGAGAATCATCTGCTTGAATGAATAAAAACAAAACCTATGATAAAAACACTGTACATCTGCATGTATCCTCATATGCCTCTCTAGTGTTATCATCTGTCAGTCTTGACTTTACAAACCAGATCGGCTCTAATTAACTCTCGCATTACACTTTTTAAAGATGGGATTAACGACCAGACAGGAAGGAAAGAGAGCTAATAATATTTAAAGGAAGGCGCAGAGAAGAAATCCACTGAGTGAGTAAACAAAGAAAACTTTATTTATAAATATAATACATTTTTATAGTATTAATATAATAATAGAGTTTGTATAATTTACTAGATATAGTTTTATTATAGTGACGTTTGAGTATTTATTATAATATATTCATACATAATTAAAATATGAAATACCTCAAAATTGTGGTGGGGTGTAAGGGTTATATAGTCACTATATCTCTTGTGTCTGGAATTGTGTGACCAACACAATCTCACAGAAATCGCTCATTCATACATTTTAATCTTATTCGTACATTCTAGTATGGCTTTACTGCCAGTTATGTTTGAATACTAATAAGGTACATTTAACAAAGGGATCATCAAACCTTATTGCTCTGCTTATTACTTTAAACAACAACAGTTTTACAGTTTTGCCTCATTAGACATTATAGAATTATGAGTTGTAAAGTCAAAACTGTGACACAAAAAATTGCAAAAAAATATGTTTTAGGATTATTTAGGTTTATTTGAAAAAGTAAGGTTACACTTATTGTGCTTTAAACAATTATATTCACATTTGCTTTGTGCAGATTTATTGTGCACGCAATAAATCTTTAATATATCTTTAGTATATCTTTGATATACTCTTTACTTATACCATAGTCTGTTTGAATTCTCAATTCTGATTAGCTGGAGCACAGGTAGTTCCAGTCAGCATGTTTAAAATTAACTATTAAAAAGAACATTTTCACCTTTCTAATCCAAAATTACACTGTAAACATCAATAACAGCTTTAACTTGGCAACTGACCATGGTATAAGCAGGATAACCCGCAGCTAGCCGTGCGTTAAAGGATTTGAATCTGCTTCATGTCGGGTGGTTCTTGGCCTCCACGTCGTGCATTAAAACCCTTTAATGCACGGCTAGCTGTGGATGATCCCTTACTTATTTACATATTAACTAGACATGTAAAAGGTCAAAGAATACATCATCAGTGTCTCTCCTGCGAAGTGATGATTCAGGCTGTGTTACAGAAGCCTGTCAAAAAAAACCACGTCAATATATCTGCATATAGAACAACGTCTGAATGTTCATGAATGAATGACACTTAAGAGTCTTACCCGTGTGTTCAACACGTCTGTATTTGCCTAGGAGGCAAACGTCCTGTTTCCTCTCCGTCACGTTCTTCTGATCGTCGGGTCTGAGGCCTTCAGGGTGTCGGGAGAAGATGAAGGAATATCCATCCAGACAGGTTCCATCATAATCCAGCTCTCTGCAGGCGTAGTGCACTGCGTAGTTCTCATAGTCGGTGTCGATGACCCAGTGGTCATCATCTGTGAAACGGTCACCATGTCACACAGTCAAATACAAGACAAAGATCACAGCAAATATAGAACATAGGGTGTTTTTTATTGCTAGAAACTGAACAGAAGAGGTGGTTGATTGTCCTCCGATAGGGGCTTATTTGTGTGATAATACTGTTAAAAACTCTTAAAAAAAAAAGTGTTGTTGGTTAAATGTGGAAAAAAATACAGCAGTTGCAGTAGAATATTCCAAATTAACTAAATGTCTAGGTGACTTTTATTCAATGGTTGGGTTTGTCCAGATTGAACCCAACCACGGTTTAAAACAACCCAGCGCTTTTTAGAGAAAACATTCATAAAGGTTCTTCTCACTTTCACTTGCACGATAAAACTGTTATTTTACAATATTTTACTGGTACCTCTTGTTCCGAAAAATAATATTTTTACAGAATGTTTTTACAGTATATATTTGAAGAGTCTCATTACAGCAAAAGACTGATTGATAAATGATAAAACTGTTATTTTAAAAGTACCCTACTGGCACCATAGGTGGCTGAAAAATTACAGATTTTTACAATGCAGCTTAAGCAAGAGTGAAATCTTTATTTTTAAGACTGTACAGTAGGGTTGATTGAGTAAATAAATAAATAATTTAAATAAAATATTGGGAAAGATACCTCAAGGTAAAACAGCTTGTAGTGCATGAAACTGAAAGCCAAAAATAGTCAAAATATCCAAAAATATAGGACCGCAGAGAACAAAGCCATTAACCAACAAGAATCAAGCTGCAAAATACTTTGTAAAATAAAAATATATGACTATTGACCCAGGCAGTTATTCAGCTTCAGTCTATAGGTATTAATGTATTGTTAAGAGTCCTTTTAAATTCTGTGCAAGGTTGCTGATAACACTGTTGGGATGTCTTTGTGATAGAAACCATCTAACCCATTATTTATTCTACATTCAATCACATGCCACCTTCGCATTTCTCAAAGTCAAGACTTACATCCAGTCTGGAGATACGCAGCAGCTCCATAGTATTTCAGCTTGAATTTAGCGGGATCCTCAGTATCTTCAAAAGTACCGAACATGTTGGCACACATCTCCCAGTTACTGTCATACAGAGCGGGATAGAGTAAATCACAAGAGAGTACGATCTAATGGAAAAATAACACAATTTCAGCTTGAACTCACTTCAGAATGATGACTCTGCCGACGGCACTGGCCGTCATGGTTCCGTCCTCCTCTATTTTGTAAGTGGCAACAACGTTATCGAGAAGGAAAAGTCCAACGGGGTCTTTCTTGGCCACTGCGTACCATGTTCCCTGAAACTGCAGCATGGAACACGATGAAAAACAGCAACTCAAAGCAATGATCTCATCTAAACACACACGGCTTGAGGAAAAGCACTTACCTTGTATTTGTCAAAGTCTTGTTTGACGGTGATGTTGCTCACCAGACAATCTTGTGCCCAGCACGTTGCCAGCACGCACAGAGCTACGCAGATCCTCAACATGCTACAAAAACACATCAATCATTTTCAAAATAAAAAAATCACAAATTGACTTATTGCACGTTGTTTGGGATAAGTAATGATGAACCTACCTTGATGACAGTTTCTGAAAAAGGTTATTGCTCTGGATTTCTGGAAGATTCATTATATATAGCAGAACTCATTCTGGGTTTTGCAATAGTCCCACCCTAAAACTTCAAATTCCATCTGCAGCGTGGCTCTCATTGGACGGGGGTTTTACATAACAGCAGGATTTGGTTCTCTTTAGGCAGTGTTGACCTCTGCACCGCTGCGAATGTGTTTTTCCTCAGGTTGCGCAAGAGCTGCTGCCATGCCAAAAGAAACATCTGCAGTTCTTTAACACACGCCTGCTCCATGATTTCTGTTGTTTTTGTCCACTTTCATACTAATAACTCTGTTCACACTGTTCATGTTGAATGACTTTCAAAACAGAGAAATTGAATGAAAGATGTTGTCATTAAAACACACACAACACGATGTGCTGGACAGAAGCGATTGAGCTGACCAAAGTCCTTCTTTCGCTTTATCTGTTTGTTTCATTAGCAAATAAACAAATCTGCACATGTTTACACACAGTGGATGTTGTGTGCCCGGGGATCAGACATCTGTACCATATTTCACACATCGGTCATTTTAGGGTCCAGTTTTTAGCTTGTGTCATCATCATCATGAAAACATCATAATTTTCCTGTCTTCTATAACTTTTTCTGCTACCCTGACTAACATGCACTTACTGTACTGCTGCTTTGCAACAATGCAAATTTGTGAAAAGCAATGATTAAATTATAAAAAAATCAATACATTTAAAGGGGTCCTTTTTAGTTTTTTCTCCAGTCTTTATTATATTATTTATGTATTCGACAATAGGTGTTTACGTGTACATTTTCAAAAAACGTTTATATTTCACCAGTATTCTATACTATATTGGGGTATGTGATGTCACTAATCCAGGAAGTTTGCTGTAGTCCTTAAAAAGCGATTTCTGTTAAAGAGAATATCAACTTTCGCTGTGAACTCTTAACAAATATGTGAACATAGACTTGAACTATAAGTTTTCTAAAACTAGAAGTTTTAATAAAGATATTTATTATGTTTAACCTCACACAATATGTGAAATAATGTTCAATAAAATCACAAAATAGTATCAATATAATATTAGAAACTCTATTCTGATATACACATTATGTTTTACTGCATATATTTATATAATCTGATACATAATATTATGGAAAAGTGCAAAAATAATTAATTTGTAACTTGATCTATGAATGTTAAAATCTGATTTGCAGCATCACAAGTAAACTTGATGTTAATTTGAAACTTACAGAGTGTAATGTCAGTTCATTAGATCCACAGCTTGCTTAAAGTTCATGAGGACCTGGGTGTTTTGTCATTGGTGTAAAACAGTGTAAACATCAGCGATTACTCTGTTTCGATCTGCTAGCTTTACTTACATGTATCAGCAGAATCCACTGAGCCACATTTTCTATGTGTCGGTCTTCTTAATGATTAAGTGAATCATTGAATAAATAACCGAATGCATTTGAGTGTGTTGATTAAAGACTGAAGCAGGTAAATATAGCATCGTGGTGTCTGAGGACTCCTGTGAGAGGTCTGATGTGGAAATCCTGTTGATCACTTTTACTTAATCCTGGATTTACAGTTTTTTATGACGTTTTTAAATACACCTGTTTCTGAAGACCCCTCCTTCAACATGAAAACAGCAGAAGGATGTGTTTGGCAGCGTGACAGATGAGAGTTAATCCAGCAGATGGAAATAGACGCTTGGCGTCTGTGCAGAAAGTGAAAAATGCTAATAATAACCAGATTCAGAGAATTTGGCTGCTTACCCGGAGAACTCGAGAGCCAAGCAAGGACTGTGATGTGACATTTTTATGCGGACAACGATAAAACGATGTTTGCTTTGGGATTGCTAATAGATAACATCACTTAATTTTTCGATTCAAATCTCAAAAGTCATGTATTATTGTCTTATTGTGGTATAAATATCTCAATATTGTTAAATCAGAATATATTTACTTGAGAATCAAAATGATATGCGTTTTGTTTTATGAAAAATGGCCTTGTTTTTGTCAAAGAATCTTTGAGTTGAGTTCATTTTTCTTAGGCCATTATGTGGCATGTTTCTCCATTTAAGTATTAATTCACTTAATTTCTCATAAATGAATGTTAATGTGATTGCGATTCTCATGTAAATGTATCTTGAAGTAAGAATGTTTAGATATTTAAACTGCAAAACAAAAATCCTGAATTTTCTGATGTATAAATTGTAGCATGTCAATCTCAGTATCATTTATTGTAAGCCTACACCATTTTAAAGTTCCCTCGTTCTTCATTCAATTTTTGATTCAAGGAACTGATCTGAAGAACTGAGCTTTATTGGTCTTACACGAATTGAATCACCCAACCACGTCGACCAACCATAGTCACCGTGTGGGTTAGTTCTGACGGTGCATTAGATCAGAAACACAGTCCGTCTAAACATAAGAGCGATAGTGTCAAATATCATGTCAATCCGTGACATTTTCGCATCACGTGTGGCCATCTTTGCGTTTGATTGGATTGTCTCCCATGAAATGACCAGAGTGGGATTTGCGGGTTAAGAAAGCTTAGAGGTTTAATGTCATGACGTCACTTTAATTAGCGGCCGCTTTGATCCCTTCAGCCCGTAAGCCACCATTCCCTGCCGCCCGCCCGAGCCGTGATCACCACACTAGATGATGAACGCTTCTACAGGCCGGTACCACTGACCACCTCTCAATTCTCATACTGACGGCCAACGAGTAATGAATCTGTGAGAGGAGGACGTCCAGAGAAGAACCTCAACATGGCAGACAAGGACAGCGTGGAGAAGTACTTGGAGAACAACCCTCAGTTCGCCAAAGAGTATTTCGACAAGAAGGTGCGGGGCGAGGTGATAGCTGCGGCTTTCGCCGAGAACATCGACATCAAAGACACGGCCTCATTCAAAGATGTCAGCCAAATCCAGGAGGCCAACATCATCTTCGACATGGTGAAAGAAATGCATTCGCAGCCAATTATGGAGAAGGCCATGCACAAGGTTCTTCAGAGGATATGTATGCTGGTCAACGCCGAGCGCTGCGGTTACTTCGTCTGCAGGGCGAGAAACGGCATTCCGGAGCTTGCCACCTGTCTCTTTGACATCACCCCCACCTCCAAGTACGACGCCAACGTGGTCAACCCTCAGTCTGAAATCGTCTTTCCTACCGACATCGGCATAGTTGGCCAAATTTCCATCAACAAAAAAGCTGTCAACATTCCTGATGTTAAACAGGTGAGTGAAGATCTGCATCACGGATACGACCTTCTGTCCAGTCTGGGTTTCAATACAAGTAGGAAAGTTGTTTTTTACATGAGGTGTGCACAAAATCATTGAACTAACATTGACCATGCACGAGCCAATATGAATGCATTCAGCAAAACCAATCAAACTTATTTAGGGGCAGGATCAGGTTGTGAATCTCTAAGCGGTTGCATCTGTGTTTTTTTACAGTTAACAGCAAATGTTTGTTGTTCAGTCACGCACAGTATCGTGTGGTTTTAAAGGCCAAGTTTCAGTTTCACACAGATGAACCTCTGTCTCTCTCTCTCCTGAAGAGTTTCACACAGGATTAAATGGTTTATCTGAGCTTCAACCCCCTGCAGAAAAGTAGCTTATTTCTCTATTTAAAGAAGCCCATGGCAGATCGATTTGATTTAGCGTTACATAAATTACACAAGTTCACAGTCAGAAAAGGTGCTGTGAGGATACAATTTTGTTCCAAGCAACAAAACATTGAAGTGTACTTTTAAAGATACACAACATGGCCACAAGAGTTTCCATACTCAAAAAGATACAACATTTGAAATGTTGGACCTGAAGAGCAGTGGTTCTGAAATGTTTCATTGTAAGGACCTCCTTCATTTGTGGTCCCCCGCATAAAAACTTATGATCTTAAACTTCAAATATAAATTGTTTTGGTTGGTGGTATTATTTTTCAGAACATAATTAATGATACTTTCTATGTTACATTAAATACTGGCGTCCCCCCTGGACCCATCTTGGGGCCCCTAGTTTGAGTTTGTAGAGGTACAGAAAAGAACCCTTAAGGACAAAACCCCATGGTAGTTGTTTTGGATTTTATTTTATTACTGCAACGTGTCCATGGGCTTGATATGTTATTTAAACCGTGAAAGTATTTAGATTTTTTTGGATGCTCTGCTCAATATTCTCGCACAAGAGGACAAAGTTCAAAGTTTCAACTTTAAAGTTACACCCCCAAAACACTCACATTACTTTCTGACCATCAGGTCTTAATTGGAATAGTGTTAAAGAAGACATTCTCATAAACTGTAGAAAAATCAGTTCTAATCACAAAAATTAGAGTTTGTAAAAAATAACCTTAATAAATTAAGAATTAAAACTTATGTCAGGTTTATTTTTTCTCACCCCATTGGCAGATATTCTTGTTTAAAGCAAAACTCAGTTAATTTGAACCATTTATTTCAGAGAACATGACTTTATATATTATGTCATTCTGCCAAACGCATAAATGTACATGTAAACAGCATATATGACATTATATTTACAAATGATTAAACCAAACTGCCTGTTCGTGACGTTTGAAGATAGTTTGTAAATGGCTTTTCCTCACAGAAGGTCTGCATTTGGTAAAAATTAGCTAATAAAACATTTCAAATTCAGATTTCATGTCCAGTTTTTTCTAAGTTAGCAAGTAGCCATGTAATAAGAGGGATAATGTACAAGCCGAGTAATTCTTTTGTCAAATTCTTATTGTGACGATTCCTAGCCTTTATGTCGAGGGGTGTTGCAAGCTTCTTTAATGTAACTGGATTTGAACGTCTGATTTATTTTTAACATAGAGACTAAAATACTCCTGATGTGCAGAAGTGACTATTTGCAGTGAACAGTCATGACAACTGTGCCATAATGAATAAACACATTTGTTTTCTTCCTTCTAGAATTCTAAATTCAGTGACTTTGTGGACAAGCAGACAGGCTATACGACTAAAAACATGATGGGAGCCCCACTGATGAACAGCAAAGATGTGCTCGGGGTCGTAATGGTATTAAACAAAGTGGGAGGAACTGAATTCAGTAAAGCAGATGAAGAAGTGAGTGCACACAGCTCATCTGATGTTACTTTGACAAATGTGCAGATTTTGAGAAGTGTTGCTCATTCCATGTGGTGCTGTTTTTTAGCTCTTCAACAAGTACATCACGTTTGCCACGGTCATTGCTCTCCAGCATTACACCACATACATGTATAACGTCGAGTCTAGAAGGAGTCAGGTAACCCTACACTGTAAAAATCATTGTAAAAAAATGTATTTTTCTGTCAGCTGGAGTGCAAAAAGAATATTTTTTTCCTGCAAAATTACAGGATGTAAGGATATATAAAAAAATGTTATTCCTGTTTCTATTGTAAATTTGCCATATTTTTCTGTAATTTTACAGTTTTTGACTGTATTTCAAAAAGTAACACATTAAGTCTTGTAAAAACAGAAATGAACTGTAAAATTTGTTAACCGTATTTTAAAAATAAAAATATTTAGAAAAACATTAACATTTAGTTGTTTTTACATTTTACGGGGTAAAAAATCTGTAAATTTATTTTTGAGTGTAAGTAACACTCTTTATGACATCTAAACTTTTACGTTCTCCAATTAAAAACCCATTGATTCTGCTCCCGCTGGCACAGGTTCTTCTGTGGTCCGCTAGCAAAGTGTTCGAAGAGTTAACGGATATCGAACGTCAGTTTCACAAAGCGCTGTACACCGTCAGGACCTACCTTCAGTGTGATAGATACTCTGTGGGTCTGCTGGACATGACCAAAGAAAAGGTTTGTGCTCCTCATCTTTCTCATCTTCAACAGTCGATCTTCACAAGCTCTTTGTGAATCGTTGGACTTGTGTCTGATCCTTAGGAGTTTTACGACGAGTGGCCGATTAAACTGGGAGATGTGGAGCCATACAAAGGGCCAAAGACCCCTGATGGACGAGTAAGTGAACGTCCTGTGTTTCTCTGTGTTAAATAAGCCCTTACTGGTGACTACATGTTTCTGCGTCTTCACAGGAAATCATTTTCTACAAGATTATTGATTATCTTCTAGAAGGCAAAGAGGAGATCAAAGTCATACCGTAAGAATCTTTCTGCATTCTATGAATATCATTTGCCCAAATGCCATGGTTTTGTTTAATCTGGCAACACAAACTGTAGCAGGCCATCCACACACAAAAATGACGTTTTTATATATTTAAGGTTGGAAATTTACAAAATAGCTTTATGGAACATGATCTTTACTTAATATCCTAATGATTTTTGGCATAAAAGGCAAATCAATTGACTCATACAATGTATATTTGAATTTTACTTACAATGTTCCCATGCTACTTAAGACTGGTTTTGTGAACCAGGGTCACAAATAAATGACTCAACTAAGAACACACAACTAAGCCGAATATACGCCATAATAATTTTAAGTCTTATGTCTCAGTACTTATATTTTTCTGTTAATTTAAGTGAAGTATACCTGTATGCATAATGTATATTTAATTATATTTCTTAGAAGTAAAAATTATCTAGAATTTTATCTTTAAAGAGATTGTATGGGCTACTACTGTAATAAACGTAAAGTTGTTTCTTTAAGTTTTGTTTCGTTATAAATTGGTTCAAACAACTACTGTAAAGAGGACATTTTTGTTCAAAATGATGTTATACCAGTTGTTCCAACATCTAAAAGAAAACCTGTTGAAGCAGCAAAGCGTCCAGCTCCATTTTAATATATCTATGTACAACAAAGTGCATATGGAGGGTATTTTAAAGTCTATAGAGTCTTTGTCATGTGCTTGCAGGAACCCTCCTGTGGACCACTGGGCACTTGTTAGCGGCCTTCCAACTTACGTGGCTGAAAACGGCATGGTACCTCACCAGCATTTTTTTTTCTTTATCTTGTAAAACAACAACAAAATTTACCAGTTTGATGAAGTGATGCCAAAATATTAAACAAATGTCCTTTTCTTTCTGCAGATTTGTAACATGATGAATGTAGCTGCTGATGACTACTTCACATTTCAGGTATCCCAGAGTTTCTTCTTTCAGTTCATTTAGATTTTTATAACGCTTATACAATTCACATCCATTAAAGCATCTGTACAAGAAAACCAAAACAGAGAAAACAACAAGTTAAACACACAAAAGATAAGATAAACCTAAAGGTAATGAATAAAGAAAATGCATACGCACACACATAAGCTTAAAAGGTTCTTCTCAACGATGCAATAAAATAACTTTTGGTTCCACAAAGAACCATTCAGTCAAAGGTTCTTTATAGTGAACCATCTTTTTCTTACATTTTATAATCCGAAGAACCTTTCTTTGCCACAAAGCACCTTTTGTGAAAAAAAGTTCTTCAGATGTTGAAGGTTCTTTATGGAACCAAAAGGTTCCTCTATAGCATTGGTTCCCAACCTGGCTCCGCGACCCCTTAGGGGGGCTCCAGAGTTCACATGAGGGGTGCGGGAGCTGACTTACAATGAATTATTCAATTATTTAATTGATTTATATTTACTATCTATGTGTGTGTGAGTAGCAATTATTTGTGTATACACACACACACATATATGAGGGTTTGGGGGGCTCCGATTGTCATATATGTAAGTGGGGGGGGGGGGGGCAAGGAAAAAAGGTTGGTAACCACTGCTCTATAGCATCAAAGAACCTATTGAAGCACCTTATTTTAAGAGTATGTTGTATACATTGTACAACTCTCACAGAGGAGCTTAACATACTTTCAATGTAATATCATCGGGTCAAAGGGGACTGGCAATAACATCATGGGTAGCAATTAGCATTCCTGGGTAAAACAGTTGTCTTTAAGACTTTAGTCGGACTAATGTGTTAAACCCAAAAAACATGTTTGAAGCCAGTGGCAACGAACCAAAACTCCAATGATGAAATATATAAGTTGAATAAAAAACCTTGTGAGAAACCAGAATTAACCAGGAGAGTCAGTTCTCCTCTGGCTTGTTAACACAACACTGCTGCTTCTTGACGGGCTTGTAAAAGCAAACTAAGCTTTAGATAAAACAATTCAAAGTAAAAAATCTTCTAAAAGCTGAAACCATTCCTCTATAACACACAACCGGTGTTGTTGCAACTAGCCTGTAGTACACGAACACTTTTTGGGCTAAATGAAGATTTCAGTTTTCAACAATGGTTCGTCTTGTGAACATGTTTTAACTGTGCAACCTTTCAGAAAGAAGCTGTGGATGAGTCAGGTTTCATCATCAAGAACGTCTTGTCTCTTCCCATCGTGAACAAGAAAGAAGAAATTGTTGGCATCGCCACTTTCTTCAATCGAAAAGATGGCAAACCCTTTGAAGAACAGGACGAACAAATAACTGAGGTGGGGATCTTCCTTCTGCCTCCGTTCTTCTGCTCCAGACAAACACATTTCACTGTTACTTGTTTCTTCTGTGCTTCAGGCCCTGACGCAGTTCCTCGGCTGGTCGGTTCTCAACTGCGACACATATGACAAACTGAACCGGATGGAGTGGAGAAAAGAAATCTATCAAGAAATGGTCATGTACCAGACCAAAGCCACACTAGATGACGTTCAACTGATTCTGGTGAGCAATGATGTGATCTTCCACTGTGAGAACAGACAGTCTGTTTATTGTGCTAATCGCATGCGTTTCTCCTGATAGAACACAAAGGAAAAGTTCGATCAAAGTCCAGAAGACTGTGATCAGAAGGAAATGTACAAACTCTTGGTAGGATTGTTTGCTACGGGAGTAACGTCATCTGCTGTTCAGCTTAGATTTATCATGGGAATAAGTGAATGTAATATATATATACCTCATATCTGTCATATTTGTAACACACAGAGAGCCACCATTCCTGTGGCCAAAGATGTCGATTTGCTAGAATTTCATTTCAGCGACTTCCCGCTGTCAGAGTTTGACCTGATCAAGTGTGGCATCCGCTGTTTCTTCGAGCTTGGAGTGGTGGAGAAGTTCAAAGTACCAGCAGAGGTAAAACTGGCTTTTTCAACTTCTCAACTTATGTTCATTTTGCCCCAATTAAAAAATGCAGAAATCATTTTAAAAATCCCACAAAAAAGTAAATAAATCTGGTTTGCGACAACTAGTTAAAAAATGACATTGTTAAAATGTCCATACATGCATGAACAGATACAGGAAGGTAAAGATTTGCAGATCAATACTTGTGAGCGTGAATCTTTACTACTGGGATGGAGAAGAGAACGTGTGCTTTAATGTTCAGGTCCTGACTAGATGGATGTACACTGTACGGAAAGGTTACAGAGACATCACCTACCATAACTGGAGACATGGCTTTAATGTGGGCCAGACCATGTTCTGTCTTCTGCAGGTGAGTGGTGTCACGTTTTATTTCAAGACTATATCAAGGTATGTTTCAACAATGGACAAAACAGAAAATGTTTTTCTTTTCTGTTTTGAAAAGTTTTGTGCGCAGTTTTGTTCACAATTATCCACAAAAATGACTAAAAACGCTGTATTGTGCATGCCGGTCCAGAAGTTGGCCATGTCACTTTTTAAAGAAACTAATGTTTAAGAAACTTATGTATGTATATAAGCTGAATGCATAATGTCACGCAAAATCACGTTTTTGTAATTTACACGCACAGTAGGCGTCTTAAAGGAGTAGTTCACTTTCAAAATAAATGTTCATGATAATTTACTCGCCCTCATGTCATCCAAGATGTTATGTTTTTCTTTCGTTATTTGAAAGGAAATGAAGGTTTTTGATGAAAACATTCCAGGATTTTCCTCCATTTATTGGAGCCTCAAAGGGCTTTAAACTATACCAAACGATGAAAAAAGGTCTTATCTAGTAAAACAATCGGCATTAAAAACAAAACATTTATATGCTTTATAAACAGAAATGCTCGCTTGCTCTGTTCTGTGATGCAAGATCATGACTTCACAAAATACATAATTTTGTTGAAATGTCACGCTTGACGTAGGCGGAAGTACCGAGTCAGTGTTTACAAGTTGAACGTGCAAGTTTTCGTGAAGTCATGAACTCGCAGGCCAGAACAAGGCCAGCATTTGTATTTATAAAGCATATACATGACAGATCGTTTCTCTAGATAAGACCTTTATTCATCGTCTGGTCTGGTTTAAAGCCCTTTGAAGCTGCACGGAAACCATCATTTTGAATTTCAACCGTTTGGAGTCCATAGAAGTCCACTATATGGAGAAAAATCCTGGAATGTTTCCTTCAAAAACCTACATTTCTTTTCGACTAAAGAAACAAAAACATAAACGTCTTGGATGACATGGGGGTGAGTAAATTATCATGAAAACTTATTTTGAGAGCGAACTACTTCTTTTACACATTTTGCGAAATTTGCATTTTCAGTCCTCCAAAATGATGTTTTATTAACAAGGTTCGGGCAGAGCACATGCAGATAATTAACTCTGCTGGCTTTCGATAAACAATCACCGCAATCATTCTAACAGCCCATAAGTATTCCAGCCATCTCACCTCCATTCTCTCGGAAGTCTCGCAACATCCCTCGACCCCGACTCCACACCAGAAGCCCGTTTTTACCTCCGCACTGGGGGGTATGATCCGGGCAAACACCAAGCCTGGGGCCCTCTCCCCAGTCAAGGGGCAGGTGCTCAAGAGTTCGAGGAGGATCTCCAAGCCCTCGCCCCGCGACAGCACGCCACACACGCATACTTATCAGTCCCAGTTCATTAGAGGCAAGGTGAACTTGTGAAATGCTATTGCCGTGTAATTGACAGCCACGCCGCATTTACACTTTCCAGTCTTTGCTGTATAGCACCATATAAACACAAATCCAAAATATCAGTGAGGATTTATAATGTTGAAGATGTTTGCTCACCCAACAGACCGGAAAGCTGAGAAGATATTACTCAGACCTGGACGCCTTTGCAATGGTCGCAGCTGCGTTCTGTCACGACATCGACCACAGAGGCACCAACAATCTCTACCAGACGAAGTAACGCAAGATATGTGCATTTCATAACCCATAAATCACATTATTGTTTGAGGCACGCACACAATCCTTCCCTTTGTATAACAGGAGCGGAGCACCTCTGGCCAAGCTTCACGGCTCCTCCATCTTGGAAAGGCACCATCTTGAATACAGCAAGACTCTTATGGCGGAAGAGGTTACTCACATCTTAAAGTGTAGTGCACATTGCTCCAGAGGTTAATGTCGTAACCTATTTAACATCGTTTTCTCTTCATCCTCAAACAGAGCGTCAACATTTTCCAAAGTCTGCAGAAACGGCAATTTGAGAACGTGCAGCACTTACATGACGTCTGTATCATTGCCACTGACCTGGCCTTATATTTCAAGTAAGCCTTTAGGAACTAATTGTCCTCACCTAGACTTGTTCTTGAACATACTCATGAGCGACATTTCTCCCCGTCGCAGGAAAAGAACAATGTTTCAGAAGATCGTGGAAACCACGGAGCCCATGAATGATGAGGAAGCGATTGGCTATGTGGCCAACAACCCTATCAGGAAGGAAATCATCATGTAAGAACAGTGTTTCTACACCACCTCACTCCTTTGAATTGACATCTTGAGTCTTGATCTGTGCTGTTTGATCCGTCAGGGCGATGATGATGACCGGATGTGATCTGTCCGCTATCACCAAGCCATGGGAGGTCCAGAGCAAAGTAGGTGCATCTTTAGGTCACGGTTCATCAACAGTCAAGCATTATGTAGGATTAGCCAGCTTTGGGATAGAAAATAACCCGCGGTCTTCTGTCTCTTCTTTAAAGGTAGCTCTCATGGTAGCAGCTGAATTCTGGGAGCAGGGAGACTTGGAGAGGACTGTGCTAGATCAACAGCCCATTGTAAGTTCGTGAGTTGACTTCACCTACGCCACAATGTGAAGCTCGAGCTGGGAATGACGTGAATGTTTCTTGTTTCTTCTCAGCCCATGATGGACAGAAACAAAGTGGATGAACTTCCCAAGATGCAGTGCGGTTTTATTGACTTTGTGTGCTCATTTGTGTATAAGGTAAACTTACACTCAAGAAAATGTGGGTTTGTTTCAACCCATGGTTAGGGACAATATGGACAAACACAACTTTTGGTTTAAACTAACTTAAATAATTTGGGTTTAGACAACTCAACATTTAGGGTTAACAAATATTATTTAAACCCAACGGTTGGGTTTGTCCATATTTTTCCCAACTATGTGTTGTTACAACCCAACATTTTACCGCAGGTGGATCGTTCTATCAAAAGTTGGGAATTGATGGATTGGTGGGCTTGTCATAACAGGCGCTTCTTGTCTCTTTAACAGGAATTTTCAAGGTTTCACAAAGAGATCACCCCCATGTTTGATGGCCTGAACAACAACAGGGTCCACTGGAAGGAACTGGCTGATATTTACCAGGCTAAAGTTGATGCTGTGGAGAACGAAAAAAAGAGGCTTGAGGAGGAAGAAGCTAAAAAAGGTGCTTTGGCAAATATTTTTTAACTCATTCTTTCTACGCTGATAAACTTGAAGAAAACATAGATGACATGAATTGAAGGTAATAAGTGTTATGAATCAAGCATGTGAAGCTCAAATGAACAAACATGTTTTTGAACACACCTGTCTCAAAATTGTTTTCAAACGCATAGTTTACGTATATCTTTCTAGAAAGTCTTATGTTTCACGTTATGTTAGCAGCGGCAGCTTTAAAAGTGTGCGAAACAGCTGGTGTTCATAACAGATTTGGCATGAGGTTGCACAATTTTTCTGAGGTCCAACATGATCTATGGACATTCGTTGACATGCTCTCTTTCTTCTGTTGTGTAAAGGAACCACGAGTGGAGATACTGGAGAAGGAGGGAAGTCCAAAACCTGCACCATATTTTAAATATCATGTGTCAGGAAAGCAGAGAAGCACTCAGACCAGCTGGCCAACATGTAGCTGGAGGTGATGCGTGCTCCCAGGATTTTTTAACACCATCTTCCTCCTGCTCCTGTCTTATTTCCCCCGCATGGGCCACCTCCAAGTGAACACAAAGCTATCCACCAGAAACGGAAGAACTGTACGTTTCTCTTCCTGAGTGGATGACACAGGAATCTTCACCATATTGACTCGTTCCATTGACAGGAGGAAAGCAGACACGTGCAACTGTTAAACCTGCCGTAACACAACTCGACAAAATCGTATCAATCTGCTGTAGTTCATGCAGTTTATATGTGACTTAAATCCAAGACACTTGATTCTTTGGCTCTCAAGACATTCTGATGTCAACAGGAACATTTAGATGTAGAGTTTACTTTGATGAGCATTCGTTTCACATATTTGTCTAGTTTGCATTTAGGCATTTATCCAAAGCGATATACAGCGGACTCATGTTCCCTGGGAATTGAACCACACCGACTGAGCAACAGGAGCACTTTAATAACTCTAGAATCACTAAGTTTAGCTTTAAACTGAATCATTGGTCTGACAAAATTTGTCCCACGTAAACTCCTGAAAAACACATTCAAACTCAAATCAGTTGCTTTATTTTTGGATTGAAGGACCAAAACAGTTGAACAGGAACTGTATTAGAAGCTGGAGGATGACTGATCGCCAGGCTAAACATCATGACTCGCAGGGTTAAGTTATGGATATAACAAGACTTTTCGATCTTTTAAACATAGGAATCCTTATTTTGGTTTTGTGTGACGAAGGCTGTGTCAACGGAACCTGTATTTGGGAACGTTAACGCTAGAAACGTTGACCTGCAAAACTTTGACGTCTTTGATCTTTTAATGATACCTAAAACTACATCAAACATAGTTTGCGAACACAATGTAATATTTGAAAGTATAACATTGAACTTGTCATTACATAGAATATCAATTCTTTATATAGCGGTATTTGTTTGTACCAAACGTTGACATTATTTTTCAGGAAAAGCAAGCGGGATGGGATATTTACGGGACATGACAGGAGGGAACAGTCAGTACTTGAACTTGTGTAAACCGATAAAGAGATTGGAGTGAGTTTGCCGGGGCGGAGCTCCTGAGATTCCCTCAGATTTAACCGTTAAACATCGAGCTTATTTACAGCAGACTGCTGGAGAGATCTCTTCTGACACAACAACACGCCACAAAACCATTTCAGAAGCTCTAAGTCACTTTCTTTTTTCCCCCAAAACTGTTTGTTCAAAGAGGTCAATGTTTAGAAACCAAAAACATTTGAAATAAACTAAAGCAGTTTGATAATAACAAGCTAAATGAACCTTTTTGTCTTATTAAGATGAAGACCTTTAATCCAATAACAGAAGTCACGTCGGTTCCTTAGAGACTAAATAACTGTGACTGTGCTTTAATGTCAGAACCCCAGAAAAGTCTGCTAATCTCATCTCAGGTTCAGGTTTGTGCACTTTGAGGCATGTATAACACTGCATTAATATGTACAACATCTTTCTGAGCGGGTGTGGACATGCATATTTATTTATTGAATACTACCGCACATATACCATACTGTAAATGATGTCAAGTGAACAAATAAACACATTATACAGGATTCTCTTGTGTATTGAGTAATCATTGTTCGTACGAGCTTCTGGTCTCAGTTTAAAGGGCATGTCAAGAGTTACCGTGACATGTCCATCACGCTGCATGGGGATTAGCGAGTAAAACTGGATCATCCTCAGGTAATGCGGATCAGGTAACTGGCTGACAGCAGAGACCAATGACCTTCCTTGAACTGAATATTGCAGATTGGATATTGTCTAAATCTCACTGCTGGTTTTATTTTGTGCAAAAGCAGAGGAAAGCAACAGTCCGGTCAAACACAAGTAAACGCCACATGGAGCAGGAGAGCGGAGAGCGGAGAGAACAGACGGCCCCGTCACCCCACTCCTTCTGCTCACTGATTGGCCGACTGCCATTACAGTGGGCTAAAGTGACCCTGGAGAATCCGAGAGGTGACATAAGCCGGATAAATGTCTCCTAACTGTCTCTTAACGAACTGTCGCCATTCAGTTCTGAATAAACTGAACACAACAGGAATGGAATTCTGATAGATGATGGGACTCAGAGAAACATGTCTTGAAAATACTCGTCAAATTCTTCCTCCCTGAAAGACAAGCAGAGATGTCAGTTAAAGCAGCGTGTATTCAGCGTTCAGGTGTCAATACTGCACATGTGAGCGGGACTCACCTGGATTTCTCCTCCACGGGTGCGGCCGGACCCTTCCAGTGGTCTGATTCTGAAGGGCCTTCCTCCTCTTCACTCTCTGTGTCTGAAACACACACAACATTACAGCTAACACAGTTATACAATTTATGCCCCAATTATGATTATACAAATAAAAAGTGAAACTGCCACTGCAGCAAATTCAGCAGCTTTTAGATCTTGTTGGTCTAACTTTGTCAAGACAAACTCAACGGACCGGGCCCCATAATTCAGCTCTAGGTGTTTTCCTGCTATAGCTGTTGATTATATGTTCTGCGTTCTGCGCTTTTATTGAGTTAATAAAAGCACTTTATCAACATATATTATGGGAATATAGATCATGGGCTCCCAAACACAGGTATAATCAAAGGAAGGCTATCTCATGGCACATCTTTTAAACAGAAAATAGGGAAACAACACGCATTCACTCACTTTTATTATTTTTATATCATGAATGAATATGTTTAATTACAATATCAAAATACCTTATTATAGGGCATGCACAATAATGGGCATACTTTGTATTTATTTTATTCCCCTTGATATTGTAAGTGTGATAAACAATGTTGATTATATCATAAGCTACATGCTTGGCGCTGTAAACGTGGCGCTTGCGCATCCAGTCTCCAAGCACGACAAACATGTGAACTATATAAGTCAAATTATTAGTTGCTGGAATCAACTTTTTTAATGCACCACAACAGCAAGTGGCTTTATGTGACCCTCCTTATCACCCAAAGTTTGAGAACCTTAGATATAAATGACCATGCTGCCGGTTAGTGTAGCAGGTTGATACACTCATTTCACAATTAAATCACACGGTTGGATTAAATTAGCAATTTGGTTTACTATTATGCGAGTCCTAACTATTTCTAAAGAGCTTATTTTATAAAGAATGCTGCTATCTCACATACCGCAGTGAAGCAGTTCCTATATAGATTGAATAATTGATTGTCGAACGATGGATACCCATTAATTCAGCACCACCACCATGGACAGCACCCGATGGTCATGTGGGACGTGAGAAAGTTGAGGTTACTTACTAAGGTAAAGTTCGGGAAACACGCCTAGAAGAGGTATAACTGGAGTTAAGGTGAACCTTTAGAGTCTTCGTAGTGTGCTAAAAGACAACTTTATCGGGAAACGCAGCCCTGGTCAATATATCATTTTCTCTTGTTTCATTGCCTGCCAGGTAAAAACCCTAAGTCGCTCAGTAAAGTATTTGCTGTATGATTGATGTGAGAAGCTGTCGAGACCTGACTCTCAATGTTCACTTATGTAACGCGATGTTTTGTGAACCCAGCTGGAGGTTGATTTAAAGTGACAGGATAAATATCTGGAGTGTGAGTACACTGACTGCCGGTGGGTGAAAGATGAGGGCAGGTGAGCTGGGTGGGGTACATACCTTTATCAGAGCCCCGGGGCTCCTCTTCTGAACACGAGGAACACGTTTCTGTACAAAAGAAATGCCTTTGAATAAACTCAAATTCCAATATAATGCTTTTTATTTTACCATACGCTTGTCATAAAATACTTCAATCGTTACCCGTGACAACTTTATGCTACACAGACAACAAATGACACAACCGTATGTCTCAGTTTGGCACAGACATGCGCTGGAATGTTATTTCGACACCAGTGTACAAACATGTCTTGAAAACACCCGATGCTTCATTCTGCACGATCTCAAGAATCAAGATGGTCGTCTTCAAAATGACAAAAATGTTAGGAAAAGAATCTTGCCTTTGCGTCTTTTTTTGTGTTTGCGTTTGTTCTTGCGTTTCTGGGTTCTGGGTCTCTTTGATTGTAATTTTTTCTCGCCTTCTTTCGATCGCTGTCGCTTCTGAACGGTTACTTCTTTTCTCCTGGAACAGGAATGATCAAAGAACGTCAGTGTTGTTGAGATTACCGATATCTACAGAAGTTCACATGCAACAGTGTTGAAATGTTCTTACTGGTGATGATAGTTGAGTTTGAAGGAGCACTCTGGACAAAGACCTTTGAAACAGTGTGACAACGGTTCATTTATAGCAAACATGTTTCAGGATAAACATAACAGACAATTAAAGGAGTAGTTCATTTTCAAAAGAAATATTCATGATAATTTACTCACCCTCATGTCACCCAAGATTGTTTTTTGATTTTCCTCCATATAGTGACTTCAACTGACTCCAAACGGTTGAAGATCAAAATGCAGTTTCAGTGCAGCGTCAAAGAGCTTTAAACCATACCATTTTGTTTATAAAGCATATAACTTTTTCTTTTTTTAATGACGATCGTTTCACTAGATATGACCTTTATTCATCTTCTGGTATGGTTTAAAGCCCTTTGAAGCTGCACTGAAACTGTCAACCGTTTGGAGTCCATTGAAGTCGACTATATGGAGAAAAATCCTGGAATATTTTCATCAAAAACCTTCATTTCTTTTCGAATAAAGAAACAAAAACCTAAACATCTTGGAGGACATGGGGGTGAGTAAATTATAATGAACTACTCCTTTAAACATGTGCAATATTAAAAAGAGCAGTGATAATCCATACAACTTTTTTACATTTCTTTACACTTTAAATCTTTCCGTTTTGTTCCCAGTTTAAATTAAAAACTAGTCTATAGTGATTCACACTCTTTCGTGCACTATTTTTCATTCACACAATCTGAAGTATGCACTGGCAGTGCCACATGTGATGATTTACATAAGCACTTACGCAGTTTCACAAGAGCGTTCCTCTTCTCTCCCTGCTCAACATAAGCAAAATTCACCTCCCAGCTCTTCAGACCATCCTTTATCTCACAGCGCTTGTTACCACACAGAAACTGACCTGAGTACAGCAAGAATAACACACTTGAGAGATATGAAAACTGCAGAATTTGTGTAGTACAGTTTAAACTTTTATGTTGGCCATGTTTGATTCTTTAAAAAAATCAACCAAGTTTTTACAACAAATAAAACCTAAAACCATGGTTATGAAAGTATAAACTATAGCTATCAACCCTAGTTGCTACAGTGACCATAACCAACCTTGGTATTTGATATAAAACAATCAATACACCAAAATAAAACATTCACTACACTTTGACTACAATAAAGCTATGGCCAAATTTCCTAGTGGAGAAACCTTAGTATAGAAAAGCCATACATTCAGAGAAAATAGTAGTTTTAAAATCTTAAAGTTTGAATGTTACATCGATGACAAATAGATCGACAGATAGCTTTTCTTTACATTACGTAGCAAGATATACACTTAAACACACGGCTAGCACGTGTTAAGATGATGCTACTATGTTTAAACATCATTTAACAAGATTTTAGCACGATGCTAATATGATTAACATGATAGTTAACACACTTAAAAATGCTAGCGTTTAACATGATCTAACATTTTGATAACACGTTTAAACAAAATGTTAACATGTTATATCACTATTTAACATGATGCTATCTTAAAGTCCCAGTGAACCTAAAAATGACAATTCTTATTTTTCATGAAATATTACAGCGTTTATAGTGAATAGTTTATCAATGTGGGTCATTTTCTTGTTAAAATTCATGTACCCTCATAATCTCCAGTTAAATATTTGAAAAAGCCCTTCCGCCCTGTTATTACTATCCATCTCGAATGACGTAAGATAGACAGCTTGGGTGGAGCATCCATTAACTCCTCCCCCTCAACCGTCAGTCTTCAAAATGCAATGGCTGTTTTCATACATCCAATCAAATCGAAGTGAAACACGCAGGCCCAGCCACACATTTTCTCCTTTGAAACTCCTTTTCACTCGGAAATCCGTCAGAATACGGAAGTTAAAACTATCGCAACTTCCTGTTGACAGGGACTTTAATGTTGGCATGCAGCACATTGATAACACGTTTTAGCATAATGCTATCATGTTTTATTTAGAATGATGTAACCCTTTTTTAAATGAATGCTAGAACACACAATATACATACACACTTATTAAATGGTTGATAAGTGTGTACTTCATGTAATTCAGTAAATACGGTCACATTACTTTGTAATGTCTTTAAGGTCTTTTGGGTTCTACTTCTGTGGCTTTGTGTAAAGAGCCTCCTCTCGTGACCTGGCTGTGGCACGGCGTTCACCTACAGCAGGATTACAGGGGGATCCTCCAGATTGACAAAAGTGCGTCATCAGGGAGATTTTGTGCCAGGACTCTCATCGCTCTGACAGTGTGCCGTCTGGATCGCTCTGAACGCACCACACTTCAGTCTAATATTGCCACCATGACTCGGATTAATGTACATTTAAACATTCAGTAGATGTTTTTATTCAAAGCAATTCTAATTTAAAGCCTCCTCATCACTTCACAGACCAACCATACTAAACAGACCACCACAGTCGGGGTGCACCGTCACTCATATTTTAACCGTGATGATAAATCATGTGTTATTTTCTGGATCTATTCCTGTCAGCATCTTAAAGGGTTAGGTCACTCTAAAATACAAATTCCGTCATCATTTCCTTTCATTGAGGATGTGAAACACAAAAAAAAGATCTTTGGAAAAAATCTCTCTGGGGTTTTGTGTTCATACAACGGAAGTCAATGGGGATCAATGTTGTTTGGTTATCGACATTCTTCAAAATATCTTCTTTTGTGTTCTACAGACGAAAGAAAGTCATACAGGTTTGAAACGACATGAGGATGAATTTTTGGGCAAAATAAAGTGATAGTTAGAAAATGTAAGGCACCTCCGCACAATACTAAGTGTCCTTCTCAAACTCCTACTTTGACAAACAAGAGACCGTGTTGTTGTGTTAGATGATGTCACTTTCCTTTGGTCTAGATGGTTAATTCATTGACCTTTAACCTGGGCAGCTGAGAGAGTGACAGGGACGTCACCTATGAAATGACGTACATGCAGCTCACAGCTCTCCGTTTAAACTCACGTGAGCGGCACGGAAGCTGTTAAAGCCAGTGAGGATGACGTACAGAGTCAAAACACATCAAGCTAAAACCCTCATCACCAGCTTCAAGGAAACCCTTGATATGTTCAACTGTGAAGAGCCGTCCTGAAGGAACCTGTTCAGCTCTCCCTCAAACTTACAAACAACAACAAAACAATATCTGCAGGAATATGTCGGGAGCACAGAGGAGCACCTGACTCTAGATACGACCAGTGGCGTGCACATGATTCATTCAATCATTCAAGTCTGTAGGAACATCTATTTGGATAATATTTGTAATAAAGCAGTAAATATAAACCAAAATTCATCACATTATAAAAAAACACGGTCCTCTATAGCACGTTATTTAAGTTTAAAATAATGTGTGTTTGTGTTGTTTATTCTGTGACAATGGTGTATGTGTGTGTGTGTACGCATCATATCATGCTATGGTCAAGCTGTGGATCAGGGTTCAACAGATGATAGATACACACACACACAATCTGATGAGTCATTTAAAGATCTCTTCATTGATCTGGCCAAACGCTTGTATAAAGACCTTGTTTGCCTACTAAGATATCATCTAACCATGAACCGTGACCCAGAAACAGTTATTTAAAACCATTGATCCACCTTACAAAACCCATATTTCACTCGTCCACACTGAGGTCACTGTCATATTATACATAAGTGACGAACGACATTTAACACCCAATGAAAAAGAAGCTGTGACATGCTTTTTTATGATTAGAATATAAAAAGTAATCGTAAAATAATATAATAGAAAACTGTTAAATAAACTAAGAGTTTAGTTTTCAGCTCCACACAGATATTCAATCAGAGATGATCATATGAATATTTGAGGTGTTTGGTTCAAAGTAAGAGCAACAGCATCAGTGACCATAGCTTTACCATAAGAATAATCAGGACTGTAAAATGATGTATTATATTAATGTAAAATGTGGACTGCAGGAGGAGCAGAAGTCAGAAGGCTTGGCCCGTTTGGATGAGAAAGTGTGTATTGTTTATAATTCAAAGCTGTACTCTGGATGAGGTACATTGCATCACCACCTAGTGGTGAAGGACAGTATTGTCTTCGTTTCTCTAATTCCGTCTTAAATGGGTCATTGTCTATTCAAAAGTGCTTTATGTACCAGAGTGTAACAGAAAAAATACATAGGAGAAAAAACGTCAATTACCTTTTCCAGATATAACTTCATTTTCAATGCGCCATCTAAAACCAAACTGGTAAAACAATATAAAGATATCAGTTCAGTAGTTACAAAAATAAGAGGGTAAGCTATTTTAAATGATCATAATAAGAAGAATCTAAAAAATACACCACAAACCTTATTTTCTTTGTATCGGCTGAGATCTGCGATACAGTACTCTTTAAAAAGCTTGTCGTGATACTTCTTTGCGAGTTCTTTTTCCCTGAAAGCAACATCACACAGTTCAGAATTACAGAAAAACAGATCAGGAATTCTGATATAGATATTACCATGTCATCTCCTCCTCATCCTCCTCTCTCCACAGGAAACGGTGGTTTTCTCGCACCACGTCCAGGTCAGTCTTATCTTTATTCCTGCGGGTTAACACACGTGTGATGCTGAGGACTCAGTCTCATTTAGCATCTTATGAATAAATTTAAATGAAACTAAAGGTGAAGCATGTGGTTGTCTCTGTAAGTATCTCTGAATATTAGTGGTACAAAACACAATTTTAATACTTTTTTTTTACACTTTAACTTCAAATTTACTACAAAACAACAGTTTCTCTATAAAGCAGGCAAAGTAAAATCTCACATGGACCGCTTGAAGTCTTCGATCTTTCCTCCATAGTACAGTATGTAGTCGCTGACGAACTTCTTGTGCCGGTCAAACTTAGGATATGTTGTCAGGGAAATCTTCACGTTTGAAGTGAACTGGATTGAATCCACAAGACACAATTTTTTCTGAAATTTTCTGCACCACATCACATTGCATCTACTTTCCTCAACCCATTTCAATCTCTATACAAATGTATTATATAAAATACATCATTATACAATTTGAGTATAAAGAGCTTAAAATATACATGGTATCTATTCAGAGTTAAACTGAGAGGATACAGCGTTCATCGAGATCAGGTGTTGCCGTCGGTTTCGGGCTTCCTCTCTGCCAGGAAACAGAACATTATTCTCATGACACACGGCAGACAGTTCCAGGTGACAAATGTTGACATTACCTGTCCCATTCAGCTGCAGCCACATTCTTATGGGCCAAGCTGGTACGTTTGCCTTTCTGGAACGGCTTATGCAACAGTTCATCTTCACCTGGCCTACAACAGCAGGAGATTGAAATTGTTTATTTATATTTGAATCACATGTTCATCGTAATTCAATACCATTAATATAAAAAAGCTTAATGTGCAGGATCTGTTCAGTGACTGTATCACAGTTCAATATCAATATATTAAGACTACAGTATATTTACATGACACTTCTTACCTGATCTCTCCATATTTGGACTTTTCTCCACCACCATCTTCATCGCTAAAGTCAGAGTCGTAACCTCCACCTCCATGCACCTATCACATAACACAGAATCACTATAGTACAGAATGATGACTGTATAACATCAGTAAATCAAAACTGTGCTTGTAATTTAAATGTTTTCCATTTTCTTTCTTGTAAAGAATCTAAGCGTTTAGACCAGTAAATACTAAAGCATCCGAGCACAGCAGCACAGAGCAGAAGTACTGACTCATCTTTATGTGAAGGACACACAGAGTCAAACTCAACCATTCAAGCCACTTCAGCAGCACCGGAAATACAATACTCTACCCCAGAAACTGCAGTCTACATAGTGTCCCCTAGAAGGGCAATGTGGAAAGAGGGGGCCACATCTTGACAAGGTCAACTAGTTTTGTATCTTTTTCCCCCATTGCTTTCTTCACAGAGTGTCCTGTCCAACATGACCACATTATAAGATACAATAGCTCTGCTGTTCCCAGAGTATATGCCTTCATAGTGAGCCCGTTACAAATATTAATCATGCAACTATAATAATTATCATTTTCATTAACTTGTAGTTAAACAAGAGTAACCAGAAATTTACAATGCTTTCACTAAAGCAACAATAGTATGGTTACTGTAAACATAAATAAATGAAACGTATAGATAAACTGTTGTAATTAAAGTCGTTTAAGCCAATATCGTGTTTTTACAGTATAATAAGTTATATTAAATGCACAAAGCTGTGGTTACTGTGATAAGCACTGACCATATACCGTTAACAGTTATAGATTTCTATTTTTCCAAACAACTATATCCATGAGAAAGCCATTTACCATATAACAGAGCGAACTTTGTCTTATAAAAAAAACATTGGTACAGAAAGCTGTGCATAAACATTTACAATACAGTAATTATAAAACAACGAGTTAAAATGCATTTTTCTTTATCAAGGTAAACGAAAACCGCATCGGGCAGTGAATGAATGCTACTGTCAACTGTACTGTAAACTCACGAAAATCTCTAGAAACAACTACAATACAATAGTGGTGTCAAAAAGAACCTTAGCATTGTTAGTTGTTGTAGAAAGACTTGTTATTAGTTAATTTGAGGACTTTAAGCGCACCTTAACAAGATCTAAAGCGCTTTGATCCATTCTGTTTACTGCATTCCATAGAGGCGCGGACTGATGACGTACGGCACGCCTCTCATCAGGCGCGGATAGATGACGCTACATCAGCTGGCCCCGCCCCGCATCACGCTTCCTTCTTTTGTCTCAGTTAGTGTGAATATCATTTAATAACAATATTTTTATTTAGATATTTAAAATATTAACGATAATACAAGTAAAGATAAATTATGATCTATGAAGGTCGGGTAATGTGTAATAATAAAACTCTTTATTTTGCGTTGAAAGGTTAGTTGCCATTGTTCTCAGAAAAGCTTGGGGGATTAGTGCTTGAAAAAGACTTTGTTTTTTACATCATATATCACTCTTGTTTTCATCGAAATCGAGTAAAGATTCAGTGACAGGAAATGTGAAGTGCCATTTTCACAATGTAGAACAATTGCTCTTTTATTCAGAGAAATGCTCAAATTGAATGAACTGAAGACAGACAGAAACCAAGACAGATACTTTACTGTCCTCCTAAGTCCATGAGAAACATCCATATGATGCAACAAAGGAACATCAGTGTGGGTGTTTTCGTGAAGAATGTAACAAACAAAACTGAAAAACAGAAAATAAAAGGGTTAATTATTTTATTAGTAATGTAACAAATTGTTAATATGATTAACAAATAGGGTGTCTTTGTTAACCTTTTATAGCACAATGTCATAATGGAAATGTATCACATTCCACATATAAATACATATTATTGTGTTATAATACAATATTTATATCATAATCTTCCAATTTTCTAAATATTTTGATATAAAATAGTAATGAGTGAATTTGCTTTGTCAAATGATCAAAGGATTTTCAAAACAAGCTGATGTTGCTGTGTGTGTGTGTGAAGGGGGCGCAGGTGCATGTCCCTCATGAATATTCCTGGGATCTTTTATTCATGGATTGGTTCATGCGCATTCCCACTAATAACACCATTGGACACCAGCTGGTACATAATGATGCCAAACAGGGATTCTCCCAGAATCGGTTGCCGTCGGACAAACCATCGGATATTTTGATCGGATACTTTTTTCGGTTCCCTTGTTGTTGAGCTCACTTTCCGTGTCTTTTGAGACAGATTTGTTTATCGTGACAATCGTAATGTAGTAGGCCAGTTCAGATTTCCTCTCGCTTTGTGTTTTTATTATAGCAGAACGAATCGCTGGATGCGCGCCTGAGCCGCAGACATTCATTACGCGGATCCCTGCGCAGACACCAGCAGCTCTTATTATTAATCAGAGTGATCGGGAATACAGCAGGACAGGATGGGATATGTGCACAGAAGAGCATACACTCTTCTGCTTTGGTGTGCCACCCTATTGCTGTTGGTGGAGGGCAGAAGAGTTAAACAGCCCCGATGCCCCTTTGGATGCACCTGCACTAAAGATAACGCCTTGTGTGAAGGTGTGAGTTCTGTGCCGCACAGTTTTCCTCCCGACGTCGTTTCACTGTGAGTCTCCTCCATTGCATGCATAATGTACATGTTGTGTGCGAAGGAATGCATGCAAACTTTTGTAGATATATTATGTGTGCACTCTTTTCTTACTGGTGACAGATCATTTGTGAAGACCGGATTCAATGAGATCTCCGGGGGAAGTTTTCTCTACACGCCTTCCCTTCAGCTCCTGTGAGTTTCTGCTCATGTTACGTGTGCATGGCGTTATAAAGAGGAGCTGATCGTCGTGTACAGGGGTCCAGTGTTTGTTCAGAGTAATTGGTGCCCGGACCCCTCTAAGGATACTCTTCAGCGTGTCTAATGTCTCAAAGCCCCTAAATTGGTGTGAATATTATGCAACTCCGCCTGAAGAACCCTGTCCTCGTGAAATGAGAAGATTACTGCTGAAGTAGTGATGTGTTTACAAACCAATAAAAAGGAGACAACCCTTTCTTTAATGCGTTTGTACAGTACAGTGCAGTAAACAAAGGATGTAAACAACTGTTATTATACATAGAATTTGTCTTTAAGGAAAGATAAATGCTCTTGAACGGAATTCATTTTGCAAGGACATTTCTATTAAATGTAGTAATGCTGCCGTGTCAAATAGCAATTAGTTTGTGCAACAGAACATATATTTGTGGTTATTGTTTTTATTCTTGACCATTGAAACCATGTTTGTTTATTCTTTTGCTTGCTCCTTAGATTGTTTACGGGCAACACGTTCGGCTCTATCGACGAAGATGCTTTCCAAGGCCTGCCACATCTTGAATATCTGTGAGTTTCATTTGTTTTGAAACTGTTAGCATTCCACATGATGTCACGCAGGAATATCTAAATCAAATAATCAATTTCAGGTTTATTGAAAACAACCTAATTGAATCCATCTCTCCCAACGCATTTAGAGGTTTAAAATCTCTCATACACTTGTGAGTACATTTACGTTGAATGTGTTCTGAAATATTATAGAATGCTTCTGTATGCTGAGCTGATTTTATCTTTCCCTTTTTGTTAGGAGTCTCGCCTACAATAATCTCGAGACGTTGCCCAAAGATGTTTTTAAAGGGATGGATGCCTTAACAAAAGTGTACGTATTTCCCGTTTACTTCTTGCCTTTTTGTGATGTGACATAAACTCAGAGTGATGTGAAATGACGTGTGTGACAGGGATCTGAGAGGAAACATGTTCAGTTGTGACTGTAAACTGAAATGGCTGGTGGACTGGATGTTCAGCACCAATGCAACGGTGGACCAGTTACACTGCAGTGGGCCTGCGGCCTATCAAGGGAAGAAGATTAATGACCTGACGCCTCAGTCATTCGACTGCATTACAGCAGGTACATCAGCAGCGGACTGTCCATGGGCTCAGTGGTTAGAGCATGGCGCTAGCAATGCCAAGGTCTTGGGTTCGATCCCAGGGATTGAAACAATGAAACAATGTATAGGATAATGTCGCTTTGGATAAAAGCAGCTGCCAAATGCTTAAAAAAAAATAGAAAACGGCTATGAATTGCTGTGAAATTGTGTTGAATAAATCTATGTTTGGACAAGCACTTTTCCTCTTAATCACTCTTCTTGTGTTGATGTATTTACTATTTCAAAAGAAATAGTGAAACAATTAAAGGTTTTGTATTTGTTTCAAGCAATAATGTTTTGTTTATGTCATAACAAAAAAATAGGGTGTGCTGCTTGCAGATAAGATTGATCCTTTAAACTGTACACTTTAAATGTGTTTTTTTAAGATAACTTGAAAAGGACAAATATGAAATCACAAACATAACCATTTCAAGTTTTTTATTGAAGGAATTATCATCTTTTTAATGTTCTTGGTTGCAGAGTTTGCTATAAAGAAGACTCTTACATTTGAGTCCATATCTGTGGAGTCCTTCACCTTTGGGAACGATCAATACGTTGTATATGCCCAGCCCTTCTCTGGAAAATGCAGCTTTATGGAGTGGGATCATGTCAACATGGAGTTCAGAGCTTACGACACTATAGAAAGTGAGTAAATAAATCACATACATCATAGACGTTCAGACTAAACACAGAGACCAATATCCTCACAGGAGAGAACTGTAAGCGAGACATTCTGGGAACCATCATTTGACTCGGTTTCACTGATGATGATGTTGGCACAGAAATGATCAACTTTCCCTTTTTAAAACGAATTATATAAAGAACAACATTCCCAGAGCTATTACTGCTGTGAGAAATGACAAAAATGTTTATTTTTCAAATCCTAGGCACGTCCACTGTGGTTTGCAAGCCGATGGTTATCGAAAACCACCTTTTCATCATCGTTGCCCAACTTTTCGGTGGCTCTCACATTTACAAAAGAGACAGCTCTGCCAACAAATTCATCAAAATCCAGGATATCGACATTCTGAAAATCAGAAAACCCAACGACATCGAGACCTTCCGCCTGGAAGGCGAGTACTTCTTCGTGATAGCCGACAGCTCCAAGGCCGGTTCCACTACAGTCTACAAGTGGAACGGCAACGGGTTCTACTCGCACCAGTCTCTCCATCCCTGGTACCGAGACACGGACGTGGAGTACCTGGACATCGGCGGCAAAGCCCACCTCATCTTGTCCAGCAGCTCGCAGCGGCCTGTCATCTACCAGTGGAGCAAGACCCAGAAGCAGTTCGACCGACGGACGGACATCCCAGAGATGGAGGACGTCTACGCCGTCAAACACTTCAAGGCCAAGGGGGAGCTGTTTATCTGTCTGACGCGCTTCATCGGCGACTCCAAGGTGATGACGTGGGACGGTTCCATGTTCACGGAGATACAGACAATGCCCTCGCGGGGCTCCATGGTGTTTCAGCCCGTCTCCATCGGCAACTGGCAGTACGCCATCCTAGGCAGCGACTACTCGCTGACCCAGGTCTATCGGTGGGACGCTAAAAAGAGCCAGTTTGTGCACTTCCAGGAGCTCAACGTCCAGGCGCCGAGAGCTTTTTCACTGGTGTCCATTGACAACAGAGAATTCCTCCTGGCGTCGAGCTTTAAAGGGAAGACGCAGATTTACGAGCACTTGATGATCGACCTGAGCAGTTAGACGCTGCGACGAGGCTGTGAATTACACTATTGTGACCCTCGCGCGCTTTTGTGAACCTACATGCATGATCTAGTGCTAATAATAATAATTCCACATGAATGCCTCTCTAGAAACTCCCTTTGTGTCTTTCTCTCTTGTCATCATCCTTTTTCACTCTTTTTTTTGTCCCTTTAAACAAAAACTATTGTGTTCTGTAGCCTTACATCACTAAAGAGGTAGGCCTATAATAAAGGAAACGGCAAAGGTCAAATCAGTTAACATAATAACATCTGCCAAATAAACTGTTTACATTTTTTACAGCGAAAAACTATTTTTAACTGTTTGTTTTTTTTACCTAGAATGGACTACTTTGTTAACGGCATTCTTCACAATGGCTGTGACCCATTTGAAGCTTCTTTTGACTAAATAATTTCTTAGATTAATGCTCTTTGAGGACGAATAACTGTGAGAAAGAACGTTAGTTGTTTGCTACGTGTTTGTTTGTTAGGTCTAATAAAACCTATTAGAAATATACGCTTGTTTTGTCGTGATGCAAACAAACAAACATTATTTACAATGGAACAGAATGTTATTGTAGCGAATTAAAGTTCATTTTTCATATTTCACCCCATAATCAAAAGGAAAAAAACAGATTTCTTCAATGTCATTTATCACCAATTCTCACGACACTTTCTAAGAAAATAAATGCATATTTAATCATAAATTCAGCGTTTTATTTGATTTTGGGGGTTAAATCGAAAGATTTGGTGAGATTTATCTATCCTTTCAGACGTTTTGTTATGACTCGACTGGTGATCCTCTCTCAGTCATGGATGGAAGGGGAACATATCATATATTTAATTTATTCATCATTCTTTAACGCTAACCGCGTTAGAATAAACGCAGCGAAACGTCATTGTCGTCCAGCAGCACACAATGAACGCAGCGAAACGTCATTTGTCGTCCTCTTACAACGCCGCTCCTCTTCAAACGCGTGCTGCTCCCTCCAGCGGCAAAGAGACGCAATGACATCTGTGTGTACAAGGTTAATGATTTAACCTGTTGCTCGGGAGTATTTGAAGCGTGTGCAGAAGGTATGCCAGCAGGTCTTCTGTCCGAGCATGGGTGAATGTAGACAGCGCAATGACTCGCTGAGTAATAATGACACGGACGAGATCAGTGTGCTCTGTCATAAAGTTAACGGTGTTGACGCCGGGGAAGACATTGAGTTACATAGTGGTCCAGAAGCGGCGAGGACCGGTGAGGTAACGGATGCTGACACCGGCGGGATCGGTGGCTGGTTCCATCGGTTCCGCGCGCTGGTGAGCTGCAGGAAGAGAAGCGATGATGACGGTGACGGTGACGGTGAACAGGACAAGGTTCAGAAAGGTAAAGCGATCTCAACGCTTACACAACCACCACAGGATATAATTCTACACGTTTATCTACGATCGACAGATTCTCTGACTCGACTAGTTTGTTTCTTTCTGTGACTAGTTTCACGATACATCTGTATCTTTCTTACCGAAGTTTCCATGGTAACCATCTTTTCCGCCAAAGTGCCATGCCAGCCACAATGAAAACTTTCGGCCTTGTCATAAAAATGAAGTATACAACCCGTTTAATCATATCCTTAATTTCTTAGGATTCTTCTATTAATAAATGTGATAAATATTTTTTAGCGCGGTTACTGGTTACATGGTTTCTAATGACGAGAAATATGAAGTTTTACATAACATATTACACAAAAATTTAGCATTTCTTTCAAACAGTGAAATAACCTTTCAGAATCTCTTTGTTTTATTGTTTAAAAATGACTGATAGCTAATAAAGTGAACAACTTTATTACAGTAATGGTATCAGTTGGTGAACGTAAGATAATGAATGATCAATTATCATTTTATAACCAGTCGTACTTTTAAAGCTAAATTGTGTTGAAATTTGTTGTTACCGTGGTTTAGCTATAGTAATCATGTTTTTAAAAATATTTAATTTTCATAGAAGCTGTAGCTGGAGAACTGAACTAGTCAAACAAAAGTCACAGGTTTGATCCACAAGAACACAAATAATGATAAAAACAACATAAATATCGAATGCACTGTTTGTCAAAAAAAATGTCTGTCAAACGAGCAAATAAATGTATTTTCATGGTTTATACAATAAATAACACAGAATTACTTTGAAACACAGTTTTTGTTTCTGGTTTATGGCATTGAGAGACTGAGAGGTTGTTGTTTAAAGTGTCGCCTTATCTTTCACAGACAGAAACAACGACAAATGTTTCAATAAGGAAGAGCAGATAAGGTTCATTGTGAACATGCTTTGTGGGAAACGGTTGTGTGAATCACATCAGGAAAGAGTGTTTTATTTGTTTTCTTGTCTTGTTTATGTAACTCAGACTGGTTTTGTTGGGCGTCTGTTATGTTCCAGGAATGATTGAGTCGAGCACAGAGGATGTTTCACACAGACTCGTGGCCTGATAGAGCATGTTCACATCTCAGCCACAGGTAGTGAAGTTGTGTACCTTTGGTCACATGATCATTGCCGTCACATGTGATATCATTTCAATGTGAAACAGTGTGTTGAAGCTCATGCTGTTCTTTTCCATATCATTCCACTCCAAGATCAACATTCGCGTCACTCCCCACAAAGCCAAATCACGCGCTGCTTCAGATATCTCATGCAGTCACGTGCGAAGCCTCTGTCTGTCCAACCCGTGTCTTTACAATGTATCATTGTCGATAAACAAATGCTGTTAAGCTGTTATTGACGGCGTTGTCTTGTATTCCTCCACAGAGAAGGCGGCGTGTCCCGGCCTCGGCCTCCTGTACAGTTTGTTGGCAGCCGTCTTTTTCTCCGTTGCCGCTCTCCTCGTGAAGAAGATCGATGACATGCATGCTATCCAGATCAGCGCCATTCGATGCTTCTTCCAGATGCTGTTTGTCATGCCAGCTATGATTTATTACAAGTATGAATCTGTAACTGGATCCAGTTCAGTTTGGCTTCGTTCACACTGCACCCAATCCTCATTCGCTTTTAACATCTTATTTGAACGAGGAATAATTCACCCTCATGTCACGTCAGAACTTTAAGACTTTCTTTCGTCTCTAGAACACAAGAGAAGATATTTTAAAGAACGTTAAAAACCAAACAACAAAACCACTGAAACGTGTCTCAAAATATCTTCTTTTGAGTTCCACAGAAGAAACAAAGTCATACGCGGTTAGGATTATCATATTTTTTTGCTTGTCTGAGTTTGAGTCATTAAAAGCAGATAACCGTCTGAAACGTCTCTTTTTCAGAATTGGCTTTATCGGTCCAAGAGACATGAGAATCTACCTGTTCCTCAGAGGCTTCCTCGGAGCCAACGCCATGATCTTGTTGTATTACGCAATTCTGCAGATGCCGCTAGCCGACGCCACGGTTATAATGTTCAGCAATCCCGTCTTCACGGCCTTGCTGGCCTGGATATTCCTCAAAGAAAGGTGCACAATATGGGACGTCGTGTTTACCGTGTTTACTCTCACCGGCGTCATACTGATAGCCAGACCTCCCTTTCTCTTCGGCGCAAGGGTGTCCGGGATCGAAGGAGAATACACCAATCACATCAAAGGCACGGTCGCTGCGCTTGCAGGGGCCGTCGGCGCCGCCTGCACCATGGTGATTCTGAGAAAAATGGGGAAAAGTGTTCATTACTACCTCTCCGTGTGGTACTACGCTGTCGTGGGACTCATCGAGTGCTTGGTCGTTTTGTTCATCTTGGACGACTGGACGATGCCGGAGTGCGGCTGGGACAGGTGGACCCTCATGGCAATCGGGTTGCTCGGCATTGCCGGCCAGACGTTCCTCACCAAAGCCCTGCAGATTGAGAAAGCGGGCCCGGTGGCGCTGATGAGGACGATGGATGTGGTGCTGGCCTTCATCCTCCAGTTCCTGTTCCTCAATCGCAAACCCACCTGGTGGAGTCTGGGTGGGGCCTTGTGCGTGACCGTTAGCACTAGCGGTGTGGCCGTGAGGAAGTGGTTCAGCACCAGACGACAGAGCTGATGGTCACAGATGTTTGTTACTGATACCTGCTGCGTTCTATCCCAAAGAAGCTCTTTACGCTTTCATCATTTACTGCATATATATATATATGTTTTTGTAGTTACTTAAAGTACATATTCTTTCTTTAAATGAGGGCTGTTATTCAAAACCTTACAAATCTATTTTCAAGTGACGAGTCTTTTAATACTATAAGATTTTTTAAGTACAGAGTATATTATAAAGAAAACTGCTGGCCAGGAGTTTGAAGAGTGTGTAAAATAATTTCTTTATACAAACATCTTTGCACTTGTGTACTGTAACTCATATACTTTTAGATATACGTACCTATTTATGCAAATTTGTACTATAGTGTGAAGATTTTATTTTTTAAAACAAAAGGAAGATAAATCTCTCTTTTACTATTTTATATGATACATATAAACAATAATAATACAATACAATAATAAATGTCACACCATAGGACACATGTATGATTTACTCGTACAAATACCTTTAAAAGCAATATTTACCTTGTAGAAAGGTTCAATAAAAGGAATAAAGGAGGCGGGAACGGCAGACATTTAAGCAAAGTTTTAACCAAAATAATAACAAACTACAAAGACATCCAGCAGCCCCTCACAGCCGACTGCCGGCGAATAAAACAAACTATAACAAAAACACAAGTAAAATGTCAAAAGAACATACATACAAACGTAAAACATTTTAGGGCCCTGTCCTCTCTCTTCGACGGTCCGGTCGCTCGTTCTCTTATGCTCCCGATCTCCTCCGTGATACGAGACCGGTGATCGCACAGCTGGCGCTCATTAACACTCACTCACCGGCCTCGAATCATGGTCTCGCCCCACCTACTCCACTACATACCTGCTCAAATCAAAGTTACAAGTTGGAATATATTCATCTTGAGACATGATATGCATCAATCAGTTCATCTATGAACTTTGCCCTCGTACACCTTAGATGCACAAATATTTGCTAGAGCCGGATTGACTCGCTCTAATTTATTTATTTATTTATGAGACATGAATGTCCGACCATAGTGAAATTTATGACAAGGCCACATGACTATTCATGTGCAGTTTAGTAACTGACTGGTTATTGAACTGAATCTCATTGATTTTCCTTTGAATTTATTGAATTTGTTATATTTGCACTTGTTTGTGTAAACTTAACTCGGTTCACTGCACATCGTGTCATTGTAGGCCTGTACATCACTTAGGCAGAATGCTGTACTGATACTGGAGCAGTCATAAAAGTGCGGCCTTAATCCATTCATCTGATCACAGATCTGTGTAACATGATTATTTATTGTGATAATTGTCACACAGTTTGAATTATGCCTGTTATACATTTCACCTGTGAAACTTTAATTTGAACATGGTTGAAATAAACGAAAGAGATACAAACTTCACATTTCTTCCACCTGCATTGTCATGTGATTCAAATCTGCTTAAGACGGATTAGAGTTGCATTCTTGAGAGTCTTGCTATTTTTCTCTCTTTGCTTTGTGATTGTACTGTATTATTAGGACTGTCTCATATATATCACATTCATTATGCATTTTCTGTACTGTATGATCAGGGAAGTGCTGTAGACAAGAGAATTCAATATGAAATTCAATAAATACTCTGTGGCAGCTGGTTCACCTTTATCTTCTGAAAACATTGAGCTGTTTTGACTTTGGAGAATGATATCGCACTGTTTGGAAAGGAACATGAGACTCACCACATGTTTCTTAATGCATCACTGATGTTTATTCAGAAAAACCGTGGCTGTTTTAACATTTCAGAATAATAGTGAAGTCAGTCAAATTATATGATAATCAAAGAAATACATTTTTTTTCCAAAAATACTGAATGAAAAAATTCAAAGATATCCTTTTGTGAATCTTATTAAAAGTATCGAACTTAAAGGTCCAGTGTGTAGATTTTAGGAGGCTCTATTGACAGAAATGTTATTTAATTTCTATAACTATGTAATGAAGCGTTATGTTTTTATTATGTATCTACATAGACCGTGGGTGCCCTTACATGGAATTCATCCTGTTGTTTCTACAGTTGATAAACGGACAAACTGCTCTACAGAGCGCATTTTGTAAATACTTTATCTCCTTCAGCAAAGAAGGAAAACATGACAACGTCTTAGTTCTGTGTCAGACACTGTAGTGTTTCGATAGGGAGGGTTGGAGTTGGCCGTTGGTTGCTATTCACACCCTCACCACTACATGCTGCTAAATTTCATACATTGGACCTTCAAACATATCCAGATTCTAAAAATACAGTTTTTGTAATTATATATTGAAGTGAAAGGCGAAAACCAATATCCAAATGTTGTCATGAAAAAAAAACCTTAGGCAGGATTCATTTATTTCATTTGCACAAAATCCCTTTTCACTTTAATCCACAAACATAATTTATTTATAAAAAACTTTTTGAATTTCACTCCTGCCCTAGTTTGTGTATTGATCTTGGTGGTCCGCTAAACGTAGCGTTGTGTACTTGCAAATGAGGACTTTTAGATACAAAAACCCGTAAGTGGCTTCTGGCCTTTTTCCTTTAAAATGATGAGCCTCCAATGTTTATCTTACAGTTTTTTCACTTTATTGCCAAAGAGGATTCATTGCCATTAAAGTGAAATCAGTGAACCTAAACATAAAAGCCTGATAAAATGCAAATTTGAGAAGAAAATCGAAAACTGCACTTTGAGGTTTTTCCATCTTAAGTCTTTAAATGCTGTTTAGGATACATGTGTCTGGAAAAAGACTATATGTTTTGTAAACAACTCCATTTAACATTAGAATATTTAATTCAAAAGCTACTTGAGAAATACATTGTCTGTGTTTGAATTCTCTGGAACACAAACTCCTGACAACTAATGGCAGGAGAGCTATGAGAACACAGATGAAGCTTTTCAATTCCTTTATCTAATAATGTAAAAATGACAGAATAAGGTGAATGAATGTTTTGGATGTTTTCTTAAATCTATAAAATCCGTATTTTCCTTATGATTATAAATCTAATCATACATCATATTCATACTGTCCAATTTCAAAGCTGTAAAGACAGTGAAACTGTTGTTTTTGTCAAGTATTTTTCTTATGTGCTGTTCTTATGTTTATCTTAATATGACACATTTATTATATAATTGTGTGCCGTGTAATTTTCTCCTGGAAAAGACAACAGGAGCAAAAATGTGTCTGTGTTAACATAAAAAAATTAATGTACTCTAAATGTATTTCAAATCAAAAGCATTACTGCAACACAAATGTGCCTGAAGTTGATGGTTGTTTGACAAAAAAAATGGTATGATTTTGTTGGGTTTGTGGTTTAGTATGTGATTTATGATGATAATCCAGTAGAGGGCAGTACTTTAACACAGATCACATGGAGAGTATATTATGTTTATGTAAGCCTTAACGTTATATTTCAAAGCAGTAATATATAAAGAAATGGTAACCATTTCTAAACCTGGTTAGAAAGTTAGTCTAATATTTGTTTTAGGTTGATAAACAGACTAAAGACATTTTTGACAAGAAAACATGTGCATTTTTACATGGTAAGAGAAATACGTCAATGTAGAAAAATCATGCACTAAAAATGTTTTCCCTGTAAACAAACTGTTTTGATTGAGCAAAAGTACTGAAATCCAAACACGCATGAAAAAGTGCTTTCATGTGTAATATAATTCATTTGAATTTACTGACTTCAAAATACAAAGACTCGCTTGTAGTTTTGTACATGACTTGCCAATGGAAAGCAAGAGTTCCACTGCTGTAATATAACATGAGACATATTGACTGGGAGTGGAAGATTCGCACATTCTTTCTGGATGGCATAAGAGCTTTCTCCCAGTGGAGAGAGAATTGGAAAAGTCATTGCCTTTCTGCCAGAGCTACAAACACACGGCTTCAGTGAATATCCACTGGCATGTGTCTATAAGAGCCCATATAATTCCCTAAGGTTCTGAAGCAGAGGAGAGGGTGAAGCTGGACACACCTGCAGACCAACAGCATGCACACAATCCATTACAATCCTAAATCTCCAAAATCTCAGTTTGTGACAACGGGAAACTATGGTATATTTTCAGCTGTGCCTGGGGAAATAATGTATCCTTCACATGTAGTCAAAACTGCCTGATGAGATCAGCATGTCCTTGCAGTTAGTAGTCATAGTAACCACAAAATGTACCATTGTCACATTGCCAAAAGTGTAGTTTGGCATTTTGACATTTGTATAGCCACAGTTTTACTCCAAAAACCACAGAAAAACTAATGGTTACTATAGCAAAACCATTACTTTGTGGTAACCGTGGGTTAACTATTACAATGTTGCATTAAAAACTATGGATACTTTTCTTAAAGATAGTTTAGCAATGGTATTTGTTGTAATACACACTTAACGGTTACCACATTCATGTATGTAATAATATTTAGATGGTATGACGCACAGCATCGCCGTGGTTAATGTGCCAAAAACAATGGTACATCACCTTACCAAAGGCATGTGGTTGTGACATCTGAAGACATGTAAACCACGTGTTTTACCGCATGAAGTTTGCTGCGCGTTCCATACAGAACATCGACTGTCGATCAGCTGTGTGCACTGACACTGACGCGCGCTCCCGCGTCCGTGCACTTCAGCGCTACATTGTTTCAACAGTGTTGGCGCGAGTTTGTCTGAGGGGAGATGAAAGCGCCGCGCGTGGGGAACTTTCACACTGTAGGATGAGTGAGGTTACACTGACACGCGAGTTTTCTCATTTCACTTTCTGCAGCGGTAAGTTGTTGCCACGTGTTTGCGTTTTCCTCTTTAACTTCGCGTTCGTTTTAATGCACTAAATATCCGCCGCATTTGGGCTTCAAAGCAAAGTTTGTGTGTTTAGTGTGCAGTCATGAATGATGTCAAGTTGTTGTAGCGACCATGACGTGTATTCACTGTACAAAGTATTTTTATTTAGGGTATTCTTATACCTTGTTATATAATATTTATATTGTACGTCGGCGTTACTGCCATGGTGCATGTGTACAAGTCAACATGATATCATCAAACTTTTGTCCTCGCGTTATCATGTCCAACACAAAAAATTGTAATGTTGTGGTACTTTTTTTAAGTCAAGATATGGTTGTCAGACAGACTGAAGGGATGTGTTGGAGGTTTGACTGCAGTATTTTTAAATATTTCTCATATATGTTTGTGTGCATGTCTGTATGTTTGTTTTCATGTATCGCTGTATGTTTGTTATTTACGTGTGTAAGGTTGTTTTCATGTCAGACCAGCAGTGTTGTTTTTGAACACTTGTGTGACATCATACACATATGGGTTCATTTAGAGAGTTGTTAACTACAGCCAAAGCCTAAAACTTTACCCGACCAGAAGACATATTCTGCCCCTTTTCTATCCCTTAAGACCCCTTTCTCTGGACAGGCTCCCCCATGTCTGAAAGAAATGGAAATCCGACATTGCAATAGAGTGTGTTATGAGTGACTGACCTGACCATCATCTGGATTCTGTTACCTGAACTCTCTTTCAATCCGCTTTCGGTCAGCCTGGAAAATCTGAATCTGTGGAAAATGGGTCTGGTTCAGTTGACATGGCACACTGTTCTTTTTTTTATCAGAAACTCAACAGAGAAAGAGCTTGAGTGAATTGTACGGTGATATCAGATGGGGTCTGTTGCTTTGCTTCAAACAGGCTTAAACTCACAGACCCTTGATCAGCTTCGCTGGTATGACATCGTGACTGACGGTATGACAGGACAAACATTGTCGTGTGTTATTTGCTTTCAGTGTGAATTGCCTGAGCCTGATTCTGAGTTTTCTGGGTTGTGACTAATCGTAAACACCCACAATGTGTCAAAGGATTTTGAATATTAACTTTGACTTAATGCTTGTATGAATTCTTTCCTTGAGTTTAAAAAAAAAAGATAAACATAAATACTAGGGATGTAACGATATATGTAAAAATTTCACGGTATGATAGCACCTCGGTGTAATGCGTGCGGTACAATATTTCTAATGATATTTAAAAAGACAAACAAAGACCTAAAAATAAAGTGCCATAAGTGTTCAATAAACGATTATTGAACATTGCAATGATGTACGAATTAGCCATGTCATATCCTGTCCTCTTTTCTTTATATAAATAATAAAAAAACTGCACCAGCTGGACCTGGACAGAGGTAATATCTATTATATTGTTTAACATTCTCTATATTAAAGACCCAGAAGACCTCTCGTTTCATACAGTCATGTGACCACGATAATATTGAGACAATTATGCTATTGCGATACCATAAAATTGATAATATTGTTACATCCCTAACTATTTCTACAGTGTTCTTGCACTGTGGTCTCTTAGATCAGGAACACATTGTCACAGAATTGACCTAGTTGCAATCTCAATGTTTATTTATGATCAACTAGTTTATGGTAATATCAAATTAAACTGTGGTTATCATCATGATAGTTTACCCACACATAGATTGTTGCAGAGCTGAACGACGCTTCGCTCCAGTAGCTGCTGGTCAAACTAAATCTACAACAGATGACTATTTTGTTCGGCCTTCAGAAAAGAAGGGGAGTGGGGGGGTGTGGAGGTGGATTTGGGGGAGGTGGGAATTCCCGTAATTTCCAAACGTTACAATAGCCTCATGCCTCATCAGACACCCACTCCCACCGCTCCGGCACGATGGCCTCTCCGCTGCTCCAGTTCGTAGTTTAGATAACTGGACCTTGTTACGTTTTTCAGACGAGTAACAACCACTGCAGGCCAATATAATCTGAACTTTAGTCTGTTGCTCGTGACCGCATGGAGGGTTGATCTGTAGATCAAGAATTGCAGGAATAATAGTTTGGCTTCAGCCTTTGCTAATGTAATATAAACAAACCAAGCGTGTTTAGAACTTACAGAAGTATCAAAAGTGTCTGTTAAAGTGAGCATCACTGTGGTGTTAATTGGTGTTAAACGTTTTCACTTTCAAAAGCCGAAGAACTCATTATCTTCACTCTAGACATAAATGATGCCACAAAAAGTGTGTTCGGTTAAGGGCAGTTGTAAGATTGAGAATACGTGAAACACCAGTTTTAAACTGCTGGCAGTTAAATCAACTGGAATAAATGATGATTGAGGTTTCTTTTTGTGATGTCACATGAGTCATGTTCATCAGGACGAGGGTGTGTTTCATTGAACTCTTCAGTGATCCCATACTGCTGCAGGAATGTGTCTGTTTAGTAATGTTTGAAAGTGTGTTGAGTGCCGTTTTTGACGAAACTCGTTCAGCAGCTTATGAGACTTTAACAATATAGTTAAACAGTTTGACAATACTCCTTTTGGCAGGTACACTGTAAAAAACAATCTGTAGAAATTACAGTATTACTGGCAGCAGTTTGCAGTTTGCAGTTTACTGTAGATTAACATTTGTGTAACAATTTTTTTTTAAGATAAATTAACATTAAATATTAACAAGACGTTATCTTAACAGAAATGAAACTATAAAATAACATCCTTGTGCAAAGCATTCTGGGAACCAAAATTAGAAAAAAATACAGAAAACATTATTTTATGGGGTTTTTTTCAGTATAGATAAAGACTCTTTTAATGTTTAATGTTAAGTTATCTTTAAACAAACTGTTGCAAATAAATAGATAAATATAAATTTACATTAAGTGGCTGGCAAGCAGAGTCATTGATGGAGAGAGGTCCAAAACACTTGAGCATCACGTGATTCATGGAGCCTTCAGATAGTTCCAGGAAGTTATGTTTTCTCTTTAAATGCTTTATTTCTTTAATTTTTTTATTTATTTAAATGGCCTTTTATTTTTTAAATTGGTTAGAAGTTTACATCAGTTGGTCTGTTTAGTCGCAGCTCCATGCGCTTCTAGTAACTTCCGGGAAATATTGAAACCGTGAAAAACTGTTCCATTGGAGTCAAAGTATCAGACGCGACTCTCTCTGTCAATGGCTCTGCCGGCAACTAGCTGCAAAACTTCAGCAAAGATATTTACAGGCCCAGGGCCCGTAAAGCTAATTATTATTTTGCTTGCCAAGTTAAACTATTGCCATATGTACTGTTCAAGTTTCATAGTAAAATGTAATTCCTAAGAGGTTGCTCTTTCATAGCTCAGGGGCCGGTTGTTTATAAGTAATCGGATTGGATCATATTGATCTGGATCAAATTGTCAGTTTGTGTTGTTCAAAACGTTTTAGTAAGATCGGGATACATTTGATAAAAAAGCAGGATTATACTGATTCCAGCAGAAGGGTGGTATTCAGGAACAGAAAATGGAATAAAACTTAAAAATTTGACAAAAAAACAACATTTGTATCATGTAATATATGATATTTTTCTTCTGATACGTTTGACTTTGAATGTTTAATAAAATTTGAAATATACATTAAGCGTCCTATTAAGCATTACAGTAGCTGGCAGTAAAGAAAAATAGATTTTGACAGCATAAAATAATCCCAATTTAAATATTTGTTTGTAAATATTAGTGATGAATCAGTCAAAAGTAATTCTATGTGGGTAAAAGCAAAGTCTATTGGGGAACACAACACATTTTTTATATATATATATATTTTTTTGTTTCCCACCTCATATTTCTTCCATCACCATGTCCCTTTAGGGCTTCGGTAGAGCACTAGAAATCCAGATTTAGTTATCTGAAAAAGTGTCTATCTGGATCAGGGTGATCAAATCCAGTTTTGCCTTGAAAATTATCTGATGCTGGATAGCAAAACATGGGTCACTTCCAAATCCAGATAATTATGATCCAGATTCAACTTTTTGAACAACATTGTTCTCAATATCAATTTAGTTCGGGATGTTTTTCCAAAAATAACTTGAGAGAAACAAATGAGATTTGAAATGAAGATTACTGAGGGAACATAATCTGGATTTTGCGGTAAATTTGATGAAAAATGTTGTATTGAGCTCTTCAATAATATTGACGTTTGATTGCAGACTTTATAAATCTGAGGCCAGTTTGACACATTGTCGACATCTCTTCTGAAACTCTAGTGACACGAGAAATTTGGAGATTTTCTGAAATACTGTAGACATACATCAAGCAAAAATGTCCATTTGCTCTCTATTTAATCTCATTGATGTATTAAAGAACTAATCAAGATGTTAAAGGGATCATGTTATATAAAAACACTTACATGTTTTACTGGTGGTACACACCATTCAAAACTACTTTTGGACTTTTCATTTGACATAAAATAGTCTTTTACTCTGCAGTAGTGGCCTCTTCACCCGGTCTCTTCAAACACTCAAGCGTTGAGTTATGAAAGCAATCCTCCTCGCCGTGTTAATGCAGTGATTTATTGTTGACTGTGTGGGTGTGAGAACTGAGCCTTATTTAAAGACCTACTGACTGAATAGAGCCAGAATCAATACAGGCAATGCCCCCCCATCTCATTTGGGCCGTTTCCCTCCGAGCCAGACTTTACATTCCTCTTGAGACCCCCGCATTTTTACAGGGAATGGGGGGCTACAGACTGTGGTGAGATTTTGTCCAGCTGTGCGATTTCCTGAGAGGGAGAGACTTTCTGTGTGGATGTGAGTTTTCATTTCACGCTGTCAGAATGTCCACAGCTTTCCTCACGAGACGGCTTGGCTCTGATAAGGACAGAGAAACTCCTAGCCTTACCCAGGCGAAGTAAAACCAGTGTGTTGAGTTGCACAATGTTTACTCTTCCTCTTGGACTGTCATATTTCTCAATTGAGGAAACGTTTCTGGTCACTCATGGTATGAGAGTTTGTATATTGATGTTTGTTTTTCTTGTTTCTTGCCGTCTCCTCTAGCGCTCTGAGCCCTTGAGGTCTTCGGGGAAGAGGTTACACTGGGGAGGAGCGAGTAATGAGAAGACAAAGGCGTCCCTTCGGTCAGACCCACTGACAAATTCTCATCCATCTCTGGTGTTGGAAAACTTTCCTACCGAAAGGCTTGGTGTAAATTAAGCGATCAGGGTTCTTGGTGATATGAGGGTTCGTGTCGAGAGACAAGCACACGTTGGCCTTGTGAGAGCCATGGCTTCTGAGGGTGCTCCCGCTATGCTCGGAGTGAAAGGTCTTTGTAAAGAAACTTCAAAATCTGCAAACAAAAGTCATCTCATATCTGTCAACTTTGTCTTGCCGGCCGGAGAATCCACTCGGACACGGCTCCGTTTCCCATTTTGTCCTTTGGAGGGCAACGAGGATAAATCTCCAGGCACAGATCGCCGAACATGGAAGTCTTTGGACAGTAGGTCTAAAAGTTTGGATTGCCTGGAGGAGAATTACAGGTCCACAAGCTGCCACTGCAGTGCTGTAAATTGGGGGGCAGAGGGATTATGTGTTTTCCAGACGTGTGGGTTTTGCGATGCAGTGGAAAGCAAAGAAGAACGCCCAGAGAACAGCTTTACTACATGTAGGGGAAAGATGCGCCAACAGAGGAAAGCCGACGTTTTTTCTCCCGATGTGACATGCCTCGCAGGAGGAAAGCTGACATTGAGCGGCTCAGATAGTGCATTGTGCCAACTGGAATGTGACGTGGGCCAGAACTCCGAGGAGAGGCTGCAGCCTTGTGCGATAGACCTCAGGAGAAGCAGCTTGCCTGTCTCCTCGCCACAAGGCGCCCGTTGCACCCGTGGCTGTGGCAACAATGGCGACATCAAGATGCACGACAGGACGCACCTTAAGTGCGAACTGTGCTGCAAAAATGGCTACTCCAGTCTTGAAAGGCTGAACAGGAAAACCAAACCCAAATGCACGCTGGACGGAGCCTTGAAGAGATCTGTGCCTTTCAGGTTGTCCGCAAGCCAGGACTGCAGTGATGGTGAAGGTGCCGTGTCCGACAGCGAGTTTGTGCGCAACAGAAAGGAACGCTCCACCGTTCTAGTCAGGAGATACCTGAAGAACAATCAGAAAATCAAGAAGACCGTCTGCACGGGTACCAGGGCCATTGTGAGGACCGGTCAAATCTCTGAGAGAGCCTGGCAGAGCGTTTGTGGGCAAACGTGCCACCTGGGTATGAGGTGTACACATGAGGCCGGACGCTACAGCAGAGGACTTCTGTCCATCCAGCTGCATGTTTCCAGAGCTCTTCTCATCTATCCAGGGGTCAGGTTTACAGAGGTAAGGTCACTTTCTCTTCACACTAACGCTCGACACAGTATGAATGCTTCCTTTATGAACACAAGGTTATTAAGGTGTTAGGTTAAAGCTCTATGAATGTGCTACAGTTCTTGCACTGAATGTGTGTGTCTTGGCTCATGTTTTGAAATTCTTTCGTTGAATCAGTCTGATTTCATTTACATGTAATTGTGCTGAAAGGTGCTCACTGTATCAGAGTTAGTAATGCTTATAACACAAACGAAACTTTGTGTTACACTGTTCATGCCACATATGATGTCTTTTCGAGGAAAGGTGTGCCGTTACTATGATTCACATAGAGCGACTAGAATGTGGACCAGTTATTAACCACTTTGTGCCATGGGGGATACGGTGGAACGCTGAGGGGTTAACTAAAAACAACCCAAGCAATCATACATTGATTGAATGTGCCACTATATTGATGTCTCGTTTTTTAACAAGTTGAAATGGGAAATTAAAAGTTTATTTTTTACATTTACAACAAAGGTTTTCTCATTTAAATTTACCAATGGTTTTCTCATTGACATGACTTTTGATGAAATCCACAAACTATATGAATTTATTAAGCTAAAACTAGTTTATTTTGATGGGAGGACAGGAAATTGCTGGTTATTGTGGAACAATATTATTATTATCTTTATTATCTGTCAATATTATGTTCATATTCTTCAGGGGTGTCTGTACATTATCTAACATGTTTACTCGGATCCCTGCAGTGTGTTTCTTTAATGACATCAACTGTACCATGAAATCTGTCATTTCTCATTTGTTTGGGTAATTTTGCAAATACCTTTTATTTTATGTTATGCAAAAATGAACAGCAATTCAGGGTTTATAGTAAATCTAGAGTAAATCAGATTATTTTTTTATTTCAGAAACCTGTTTGTGACTCTGTCTTGTGTCAAACACAAAAGAAGATATTTTAGAAATGGTTTTGTGTTCATACGTCAATGGGGCTCAGTGTTGTCGGTAGTTATCAACAATCTTAAAAATATCTTCTTTTGTGTTCTTCAATAGAAAGAAACTCGTACAGGTTTGGAATGACACCAGGATGAGTAAAAAATAAAAAAGACTAATTTTTGGGTGAACTCTTCCTCTAATAGTGGTCATTTGTGTGGTCATTTAATTGTGCCAGTCTATTTAACAAATGGAAAATGTCCAACGCTTTTTTTCGCCCTCAATTGTAATCATTAGGAGGCAATTGTATGTGCCAAGAAACTGTCTCGCTCTTAAGCACGGCATGGTTTCATTGACAGATGATTTAGTAGGAGCTGCCGTGAACCTCAGATCTACTGTGCGTCTCTGAGCTAAGACAGACGTTTTACTGGAGCTCTTGTAAAAAGCAGTGCTTGTTGTGTTAAGGTCCGTTCCAGCGCTGTCTGGTCGGGACACTGAAGCCTCTGTTCGGGGTCTCGCACCGATGCTTAAAGACATTAGGGCTTTATTGGCCCTTTGAGGACTCAGTTTTTTGCCTTCCCCACCGCCTCATTCGTTCCTTTGGATGAAAACCGAGTGATGGAGAGAGAGAAGCCAGAACAGAAAGCGTTGACACATTTTTAAAACCTAACCTTGGTTATGTGAAACTCAGCCTTTGGTTTCCTCAAACCACCATAATTTGCATAATTGAACGACTGCCGTATTAGACCACTCTTTCCATAACTCAGTCTTTAGTGTTGGCAGGATAGTGCAGCACTACGTGCGTTTTATTGTCCAAATTAGAATATGAATTGGGTTTTGGCTCAAGTTTCATTGTTGGAACTTTGCACTTAGTCATTAAGTTTTTATGTGAAGCTGTTTTGACACGACGTTGTTGGATTTCAACATTTAGTCTTTCCACTTGTACTCATTTCACAGTTTTAGGATCACATGCGTCCTAACCAGATGTGATGCACCATGAGACATCTTTTTCAGGGTTTTTTGTCCTAACTGGCCGCCGCACCAATTTAGTTCTGTGCATAATGAATATTGATTTAATATAATTATCTGAACATCTTGATCTTGTAACTGGATTTCAAAGAAAATTTGGCCGCTATACTTTTTCCAAATTAAATAAAGAATGGTTTTATAAAGTTGTGTATACAGAACACCACTTATAATCTCTCTCTCTCTCTCTCTCTCTCTCTCTCTCTCTCTCTCTCTCTCTCTCTCTCTCTCTCTCTCTCTCTACTTATATTCACTTTTAATGCCTTTAGCACCTGGCATCATCTACAGCAGCATATAAAAAGTGTCCTTGCTGTATGTGTGACTGTGGCCAACACCTGGCAAACGTGCAGTTTAGAATAATTCCCATGGCATATTTACATGTCTGTCTGACCTGCACTTTGACGAGAGACTGGTCTCTTTAATTAAGCTGAGCTTGTGTTTTTACTGCTGTTTGGATTCGCCCTCAGATGTTGACACTGTCGTCCCACTCGGCAGTATATTTTGAAGACAAGCTTGCAGGAGACATCTGTTAAATGACTTTAATTATGTCTATTATAATAGCAGCCGTAGGGAGGATGTGCAGAACGTCTCGGCTCTTCAAGCAGGTTATACTGTAGTTAAGTGGTTTTTCATGGAAGTTTATTGTAAAACTAGTTAAACCTTTCAAAGCAGCTGCAAGCTAACAACTTATTAAATAATTGTTGAATAGTAGTGTTTTAACAGGCCAAAACCCCTCAGCCTAAAAAACGGATCAAATTGAATTTGTTCGAGGTTTTAAGTTTAGCTTGAACCAATGACAGTTTGCACCATCAGTTTGGTCATGCTTTATATTTGCACGTCTTCAATGCCGTCACGTTTCTGAAAGTCACACGGGTATATCTGCTGTATTAATGGTATAGAAAAAAAACGGAGCTGCAACAAAACCGTCCCTATTGCACATCTGGCAGATGCTTGCATCCAACACAACTTGGCAACAGTTCATTCAAGTGATTTACTTTTTACCAGTTTGTTTCTTCAATTGGGATCAACCATGACCGCATTGAGTTACATGAAGTTTGTGTATAAAGTTTGTGAGTGAAGTGTGAAAGTAAAAGTGATGTGAGGCCAAGTTCGAGATGTACTTGTGTGTTTAACCCAACCAAGTGCACACACACAGCAGTGAGTAACACACACACCGTGAACACACACCCAGAGCAGTGACAGCCATAGCTGGAATCCTGTGGGTCGAGGACCAAACCTTATGATTCTGTCCCAAGCCCCACCTTTTTTTTGCATATTGTTATATTGTTGCACGATACTAACAAACAATAAGAACCCTTTAGGTTGCAAAATATAATAAAATAAAATATTTGTTAGTAAATCTCACCATGTCATCTGAGGTATGAATCAGCTGTTTTCACAAATGGATGTCAGGCTCTGGTAAAGGGTGGAATTTACTGCTCTGGTTTGTGGTATTAAGGGAAATGAGGCTAATAGCTCTTGCCTGCCACACCGCAGGAAGATAAACAGAGAGAACGGCCGTGTTATTGACTGTTTAGCAGCTGATAGAGACTGTACAGCAATTCCAGAGATCCCCAAACAGGTAATGAGTAATGAGAGCGCTGATAAGAGTTCTGTCAGTGACCCAGAGAGATACGGTGAGGAAAAATGTTGCATGGACTGTTGAGGCCTTGGTTTTTTTAACGCCATTTTTACAATAAGTGCATACTGTGAATTCAAAAGTTCTTGGATGTTGAATGACACGTTATATGTCTGAGCAACACTTTAAAATGGTCAGTTCCTGTGCGTGTCAGGGATGTTTAAATCTTTTAAAATCCACATTGCGGGCAACCTTTTCAACGCGATCGCGTAATACGGAAGTAATCCGTATAAATATATAGAAAATATATAGAAAAGTTGTTATGTTTAAAATGTATATCATTTTTTAGTTTTCTTGTAAAATGACTATTAGCTGTTGAAGAGCCTTTTGAAGCTGCGGTGAAACTGAAATTTCATATTAATCTTGAGTTGTATTGCATACTTCGAAGAGTATTTAGTTAGATCACATTTATAGAAGATAGATACAGCTGTACAATTATTTCCGAAAACATTCGGCGCGTGCGGCGGGGATAGGCTGAACCAGTTGGGGTAGCCAGAATTTTATTTTTGAGGGGGGGCTGTCTGTAAATGAGGGGGCCATTTTGTTTACGTATAAGTTTCTATACATGTATATATATTTTATAGGTACTAAAATGATACACTTGTATTATACAGCTCATTTCACCGTTTAAGCAAACATAAAAATAGCTTAGCGGCTCTTAATATGGTCCTCGTGTCCCCTCATATTTTGCGTCTCTCTCGTTTAACACACCTGATTTAAATCACCAGCGCTCCTTGAATGAACCGTGTACTGATTGACATGATCCCTACACAGTGTTCACTGCTCTCTACTCCCTGCACACAGGAAATTGGCTTAAGTTTGCTTCTGAAGCTAACTTCAGAACAGGAATTTGCAGCGTCTTCATAGACGGACAAAACTTACTTTGGAAGTTTGAAGGGTTATTTAAGCGCAATCATGAGATTTGCGTAACGTTAGTAGTTACATTTAGTTCACTTCAATGCCCTTTATCTCCACTTCGCAGGGCTTTTACTGGCGAATTGAACAAACCTCTAAAGCGGCAAGAGACGCATACAAAATATGCAGAGTGGAGTCATTAGGACCAGGATTAAAGGGATTGTTCAGCCAAAAACTCCAATTTGCCGTTTATTTACTCGCCCTCAGGCCGTCCGAGATGTAGATGACATTTTTTCTTGAGTAGAACCATAAAGAAGATTGTTTGGTAAATCCACAGCCCTCTCTGTTTCATATAATGGGAGTCTATGGGGTCCACCTGTCTAAGAGTTCCTAAAGCATTTCAAAAACCGGCTCCTGGTGACGTGTTAAAAAAACAGTTTTTCAATAATATGACATTATGATTAGAATCAAACCTGAACAAGATGTTACAAAAAGAAAAGTTGGAGTCTTTAGAGTTGATCATTTATTTTAATAATCTGTTTTCCATATAATTCTACAAATTGAATCTAAATATTAGTTACTAACTGTATGAGAACTGACGTTTTCCACATTTCTGCAAAATGGCCTTTCGTGTCATCACTGATGTGTTTGATCCGTCGCAAAGGCAGTAAGGATCTTATTAACAGTTACAGCATTTGACAGATCAATTAACACACAATACCCCTAATAAAAGCAAAAACAAATCAATTTGTATTAATTTTTAACAAAAATCAAATAATTCACATTTGATACTTATACATTCAAATTTGTTTGATGTTATTGACTGTGAGGTTTAGGGGTGAGGCTTTATTATTCCAACCATCATTAGTTTTTCCCTATGATTCATATCATACATATTCATTCAGGTTAGCCGACTAGTTTCCAATTCCTGTGAGATCGGACTGGTTGAAAACATCCCCAAGATGAATGGGTTAAATGTTTTCTGAACTGAATTTCAGGGCAGGGTGTTAATTTATTACTTCACCCTTTAGATCTGTGTGCTGTGCTTCAGTCAGGCTACTAAAAAAATGTAGTTGAGGTTGTTTTTCCATAACTTGAGTTACTGACGCTGTCACAAAGTGTCTTAATAGGTAAAAGATGCGGTAACAAATGAAGTACCGAGAGGATACAACGCACATTCCACACATTCCTTCCTGCCGTCACTGATGACACTCACATACCAATGACATCACATCCTGTCAATGTCAGGTACTGATAAGAGCTCGCTCTTACTACGCTGACACTTATCTGCACGCTTAACAAAACACCGGACGAGGGGCGGGGAGGGTGTGGCCGTGGGCACAGAAATACAAAACATGCCTTGTGTCTCTGAGAATTCAGAGAGTCATTTAGGAGAGTTACGGAGAGGTGTTGCCCTCTCAGCATCACACCATATAACGTGTGTCTGGTCATAATATTACAGTCATGATGGACAATGAGATCCTTTCTCCGTAAACCCCATCGGATATGCAGTTTTGCACTGGTGTGTAGTTTGTTTCTAAGGTTGTAAAATATTGTTTCTCATCACCAAAGAGCGTTGATGTACTGTCATGATGTTAAATAGAGCTACATGTGGAAGCCTTCGCCCTAGTCAGGGCTGTACGTTAACGTTTTGCACATAGCACGATGCTACAGAAGTTAAAAGTTTTGTAGCACAGGCTTTTGAGTGCAGGTCAACACAGAAATAGAAAGTTAACTGAAAGAAAAGGACATGAACGTTATACAAATAGATAAATTGGGGCCATATCATTTTTAGTTTTGATCAAATTCGTATTCTGTACGAGTTCTGTACTTTCAATGTTCTGTACTTTCAAATGTAAATACATTTGTCCATAAAAATACTGTAGTACAGTATATACTATAGTATTTACTAGGGCTGTGCAAAAATATGGATACAGAAAACTATCGCAATATTTTTGTTCACGATAGTGTATCGATAGTCCAACCTCTACTATCGATACATTTATTAAAATCACATTTTAACGTCATATACAGTACATAAAACCATTGTCTCTAACGCCATGAGCTGACGCGTGGGTGCGCTTTGATTTTAATGATGCGTGTTTAGAGCCCTCATGAATCGTGTTCATTTTGATGCGCAATGTGGAGCAAAGACAGAGTTTTTTTTAATTGATGGACAATGAGGGTGTTGCTGCGGGAAATAAGACTATTAGGTTGCAAAAGCGAAAGTGACTCTATCCTTGTGCTCTGCTGTCAAACAATAACTATGAGTAATTAAACATTCTGTCTCCTAAAATGCAATCTAAAGAATGCACAAACTGACAATAACGCTGTCAAACAGAAGAGCAGCAAAAAACAATCTTGCTGAAAAAACTAAAGAATTCCGGCCAAAACACAATGGAAAATTGAATAGATTTAAGGTTTTAGTTGAAACTATATCGGTTTCTATTGGTGGGATGTTAAAAAAGGCATTCACCTTTGTGCATCTGGTTCAATTCATCCCTTTGTTTAAAAGTACAGAGTGTGTTTTGCTGTGACTGAATATGGTTCAGCACATCTGGTGTAGATTATCTCTGGGTTTGTGTGTACGTTAATGAATCGTGTTGGACTGAAATGGGTTTGTGAGTGTAATGTCTACAGTGCAGGGAGTTTTCACACCAGATTTGTATTATAGGTGAAAGGGAATGGGACCTAAAAAGTTAAAAAACTGCAGCATTGAGATGATGCTTTATGTGTATCTGCTTTATATTTAAATAAGGATTTGTCAGCTTTAGTTATACATGTTCTTAAAATGTGCTTTATACTTTCTGAATTCTTGATTCGCTTTGGACTATACACTTTTCGTCATGAAACGTTTACTGCACACCAAACATAAATAAAGAAATATATTTACATTTGTGGTTGTTGAGGTGTGGGTTCATACCCACTTGGTGCACGAAAGCATCAAGCCTCCACAAAATAAATATTCCTGTGATACCAAACAATTCATTGATTGACAAATACAAGATACATACAATCAAATTGGTAAAATAAACACCTATTTTGCATGATATTAAATCCAAATATACATCATTCTGCAAAAAGAGACATGTGGCACTGTGGCAGTGTGATGTGTGGCAGTGGTGGGTGCTTAAACTCTTGAATGCTTTCAGTTCCATTATTTCTGGCTTTTTGAAATCTTAGCAAATTTCTGGCTGAAATTTGTGGTGACCTGAAAAGCTGAAAGCAGGTTTTTTTTAAGTTGACTTTAACGCAAGGAATCTGGCCGACCAGTGCGCGCTCCCTAAATAGATCCAGAGACGAACTGACATGATTACCTCCAGTTAAGGCCTGACATCTACACCTACCAGACAGAGAAACCAAGTGTTTATAGTAAAGATTGAATTGAGAGCGTATACATCTGTAGATGCCTGGGTGTGCTAACAGTGGCAAACGTTAGAAAACGCATTTACTTGAACACAAACCTGACACATAAGATGAGCCTCTTCCTTTATACTAATGAACTTGTGACAACTTAAAATGGATGTCAAACAGTTTCTTTCATGTTTAGTGTCTGGCCGATAGTTAACTGCTAGTTGTATAACTAACAAAGTTAACGAGCAAACCGTATGCATTCAAAACTAAACTCCTTATGTAACCGCATCTGTGTTGACTTGTAATGGCCGCCTCCAGTTTTCCCTTTGTTTAAGCGTGACGTCGGTTAGAAAATGGACTTCTACAGACCCCGCCAAAGGAGGCAGTCGCTTTAAGCAACTTGTGAGCAACCGCGGTTTTAAAGTCACAATAGGGCTTTAAAAATCACAAGTGGCTTATAATTGGTGTGTTTTATGTCATAGAAGAAACGGTGTAAATATATCGAGGTATTGTTTACCACAGGCCTTATTTCTGGTGATTTACCAAAAACCCCATAGACTTTGAAATGATGGAACCGGAAGTCCTAAGATGCTAACTCGCTTCCGGGTTTTGCATACAAAAATACGTCATCTCTCTGAGCCTCCCTATGTTGACGTCAAAAGTGGTTGCATTGCGAATTCAGTTTTCTACATGGTGTGAGATGTAATCTACCAAAATCCAAATGGATGCAGAAGTCAACAGAGAGATTGGCGTGAGGAGCTTTCAGGATTTCAGGAACATCCTGATCAACCATTGACATCGTTCTCAATATTTTACCTGCTGCTGTAATGGTGGAATGGATTCCGGACACAAATTACAGCTGGGTGGGAACCTACAGACAGTGTGATAAAAGTGCGGCGGAAACGGTGAAGTCGACATGAAGTAGAATCTCTTCAGGATATTTTACTGAATCTTTGAAAATTCAAGGTTAACTGGTAGAGGATTAGTCAGAGCTCTAACACAGCCAAGATTACACTGAACAATAGCATCTGTTAAAGGTCCAGTGTGTATTTTTTATTGAAATATCTATTTACAGAAATGCAAAATAAAAAACATAACTATGTTTAAAGATTTAAAGATCTTACCTAATGAAGCGTTATGTTTTTATTATCTTAGAATGAGCTATTTCTATCTGGATACACCGTGGGTTATGAAATTCTTCGTGCTGTTTCTACAGTAGCCTTAAACGGACAAACTCCTCTAAATAACGTGTTTCATAAATACGTTATCTCTTTTATCTCTTTTTTTGATCTTAGTTTTGTGTCAGCCTCCGGAGTGCTTCGAAAGGGAGGGGGGGAGTGAGTGATCAAAACCATCTTTCGGAAAATGTTCCTGTTTTTTTTTTGTACTCAAATCCCATTGGTTTACATTGAGAGGGCGGGTTTTATGACCTGTACTTCAGCCAGCCACAAGGGGGAGCTTCACTATTCAGAACGTTTGAGGGACACCGGTTTGGTATGTGACACCACTAGCACTAAGCAGAAGAACTAAAGGAAAAACACCTTTATTTTGGCAAATCACAACTACAAGCTGATGTGTGTAAAGTCAGTTAGATTTCTTAGAAACGCATGAAGACCGCTAAATACAGCTCATACAGCACACACTTCCTCTATTACAATAAACATCTCTTTTTCTCAGGATGATCATGTCAACATTGTGTCTTAATGTGTTGTTTGTATTGTCCTGTGAGGATTGCTGGCGGTTGAGGGTGTTGCTCGGGGAAGGTGTGGTCTGTGATGTGAGGAATGTGTTCGGCAGGCGGTTTTCATTCCCGTCAGCGCAGACAGAGATTATACTGCTGATATAGACTCGGTTTAGAGACAATAGCGGCTCTCCTGTCACTGTCAAATCAACATGAGGTTTTCTGTGTTTCTGTGTATCAAAGGTCAGTTAAATACAGTATATTCGTCAAACATCAAATTATACTTTAACAAGTTTATGGCATTAAAAAAGGAGCATAGAGCTTGAAGTCCAGGGTTCCAGAATTTAGTTGACTGGCTGGGATAATCAAATGTATCATCCTTGTTGTTATGTTCAATGTCATGAAAAGTCTCATTTACTAAATGTTTTGTAAAATCTTACCGTAATATATGATTCGGTGAAATGAGGTCATCACAATGTCAAAAAGTGTCCCAATTCACAATTTATAGTATATGTCCAAGAAATGGATATTTTTAACGTTATCGCATTGTCTGATAAATGGTCATTTTCAATGTTATCATATCATCCGATAAATGGTCATTTTTAACGTTATCGTATCATCTGATAAATGGTCAATTTAGTTTTTATCGTATCGTCTGATAAATGGTCATTTTTTACGTTATTGTATCGTCCGATAAATTGTCATTTTTTATGTTATCGTATCATCCCATAAATGGTCATTTTTATCGTATTGTCCGATAAATTGTCATTTTTAATGTTATTGTATCATCCCATAAATGGTCATTTTTAACGTTATCGTATCATCTGATAAATGGTCAATTTTTACGTTATTGTATCGTCTGATAAATTGTCATTTTTAATGTTATCGTATCATCCCATAAATGGTCATTTTTAATGTTATTGGTATCATCCGATAAATGGTCATTTTTAACGTTATCGTATCATCTGATAAATGGTCATTTTCAATGTTATCATATCATCCCATAAATGGTCATTTTTAACTTTATTGGTATCATCCGATAGATGGTCATTTTTAATGTTATCGTATCATCCCATAAATGGTCATTTTTAACGTTATCGTATCATCTGATAAATGGTCATTTTCAATGTTATCATATCATCCCATAAATGGTCATTTTTAACTTTATTGGTATCATCCGATAGATGGTCATTTTTAATGTTATCGTATCATCCCATAAATGGTCATTTTTATCGTATTGTCCGATAAATTGTCATTTTTAATGTTATCCTATCGTCCGATAATAAAATAATTTCAAACAGGCGATATATAGACGATAAATTATGAATAATTTCCTCTGGTTTACCACTTCAGCTGCATGCTGATCACAGTTGAAATACAGAACAGTATTGTTTTTTGTTAAGGAACTTTCTCTTACTTCTTTTAGCAATCATCATATGTGCATTGTAAAATATACATTTTTGGTCTTCTCCCTGGCATGGACCTACAGATTAACTTTTTAATAAACAAATCCTTTATGTAAAAGTCATGTTTAAAAAAGGTTTGTTGTCCTTTCAGTCGGTATTATTACAACCAGAAAGATTATTATACACAGGACCAGAGAAAAATTGGATGTAAAGCTCTACAGTTTTATGACATGTAACATCAGTATCTCACAAACGTTCATTCTTGTGGTGGAGAAATGTAACAATCTTTGTGATGCACAGTAAAATTCTTCCTGATAGCTCATTTACAGTTGGTATAATCTTGACAACATCTGAATGACATTTCTGTTCTGTTCTGTGGAGTGTGATTTAAGTCGTTTCACAGCATTCTTGACCGTTAAAATAACAAACCCGACCTCACCCAACATCTCAACATGTTGATGCATATTTCCTCAAATCAACACTGGTGTATGTTAAGGGAACACATCATACAGATTGTAATGTCACCTATCTCGCTGTGCCACAGGGGGGCAGTGTTGTACAACTACATTAACTACCAATGTTGTGATTTTCCTTGGAGAGAGGGAATGGAATATTCCAGTTATTGTGCTTCACGGTACATGCTCTGTATTGTAAAACCGTTTCTGCTTGTGTAACATCGGTGACTTGTGCACTTACGATTCATTTAATTCTCATCTGCTTGATGTAGCATGAAGTGGTGCTTGATTCTCTCTTCGCATCATGAGTTACTGTGTCACATTTACAGAGAACATTATCTCGGAGGTCAAGTTGAGCATCTGTAATGCTTAATGATGTCTGTGCCCGCATGAGGAGAGTCACGGTTTTCCAGCATGATGTTTGCTTTTTATTCTTTGCTCGTGTTGTGTTTGTGATCTGCCATCTCACAGGAAAATCTCTTGAGATCCGTTGAAGAGGTTGATATGGCAACAGCATGGTGCGTTTGTAAATGACCGTGATATTGCAGTAATTCCCGAACAAAACACACACTCACGTTTAGCTGTCGCTTTGCTTGAAAACATAACACACTCAAATAACTGTTTGTGTTATCAAGTACATCTGAACTGCTGTTAGAGGCATTCATTCCAAAACTAAAAGTTAGAAATTTAACTAAAAGGCCTTACTGAACGATCAATTACTCATCACCGTTATCATTTAAAACAGTCAATCCCAAAGCAAAAAACTAATTTAGCAAGTTTTTATTAATCATACATAAGAAATGAATCGATTATATTTTCATAATTTTCTTGTTTCGTTATTGAGAAGTTGTGTACACAGTGTGACAAGAAAATATTTAGCTTTTAACTTGAAAAATATAAAGTCATCTGTTATCCTGTAAGTCATTTAAAAAGGTAGTGGTAGATGTGTTTCTTCACATAAAATCAAACTTTAATTGAAATATCTATCTGTGTGGGTGTAAACAGTCCTTTAAATGTTACAGAGGATGAGAATATCACTCATGGGCACTTCATTTCCTCAATTTCTACATTTTTACTATGCCAGAATATTCTGTCAATTCTTTTTCTCATTATTTGTCATTTGAGAACATAAGAATATACGATAATTTCACTTTGTTTAAATTTAAACATATTATAAACTCGGGATGCCTTACGATAATGAGAATTTCAGCAGTCAAAGCTTTAAAATGCATAAATAATTTACTCCTATGTTAAAATTATGCTTTGTGGAAGGTAGAGAGCACAATTTTGTTTAATATGATCATTTTTGGGGTTATCGAATTATGTTTTATAATTACATTTTATACTGCCATGATGTGGTGTCATGAGAATAATCCAACTAAGCAATTATTAAATAACATTGTTTAAAGTATTTCAAGTTTGGTTTGTTTGTTAATAACCGTTTATTGAAACGTCAAGAAATTAAATATATATATATATTTTTTTTTTAAATAAAAATTAAGTGAAGGTCTATGAACATTCTGAGATAGAATAAACACAAAAAATGAAATTTAAATGAATAAAAGAACTACTAAGGTGACACAGTTAACAGCGAGTTATCATCTGCAACAGTCTGATGCTTACATGATACTAACAAACAATATAAGTTTTTTTTTCAACCAACCTATTGCCAGTATGTCTTATTTACCAAAATGGATACACAACAAGAAAGTGTGGTCACCTGCCACTTTCCATAAATTACTGCAGTTTTTTTTTCAACCTTACTTTGTTAAACCATTAAATTTGTTACAGTCGGCTTTGGCAAAATTAGTCCCTCGTGACTAATTCTCGCGACCCATCGGATCTCATGACATCTCGTGCCACGAGATCTTGTCACACCATTATTAATTTGTATGATTTTTCGTTGTATAATAATCGTATTTAATAAACAATTTGAATGGGTCCTGCGGTTTGGTCGGATTTAAAGAAAATGTACGGGAGATTGCCATCTAGCGGTTGAGCTCGGTATCGCAGTTTTAATTCAAAATATTGGAGAGACAAGTTTAGCCAAGTAACTGTTCTTCTCAGTTTCTTTTGCTTGTTATCAGAAATAATCTATAGGATCTCTATTGTTTGTGAATGCTTGGAAGTTAAGTGTAGGCCACAAACGTGTGCATGCGCAGTAAAACTTGTTTTTGTTGTTCTTTGTTGTTCTTTATCTGCATGCGTTTAAACTTCCTGAGTTGAGCGTGTAGTTTCACATCGAGTATGTGGACAGCGGCTGGTCTTTGAATACACGAGATGCCTTTGCAGCTCTTGGCCTCAGTTGAGTCATTATGGGTTTAAAACACTCATAAGTTTGCTGCCGTGAGCTGATTATAAGCTGAAAATGCTTTCAGGATGACATAGAGACATTATAAGTCACTTCGGCTTGTAATGTCTGCCAAGCAAATAAAGGCTAATGTAAATATGAAGTAAGTTGTGTTATTATCTGATGCTTCTCTCGTGGAAGATTCTATCTGTCTCATTACTGCCATACCCACAAGCCTTATAGCCAAATAAGGGGAGTTAAACCCAACCCAAGACATCATCCCCTCAGCCCTTCTTAACCTGCGACTGCTCTCTCTTTCTTTCTCTCTTTCTTTCTCTCTTTCTCTCTCTCTCTCTTTGTGTGTTTAGAGTCAGTACAGTTTTAGGAACATGGTTGATGGTGCATCTTCTATCTTGAATGGGGATATTTGCACACAGTAAGTGCATGTTCTTCTTTAATAATGAGAATACATTATTTTCAGGTTATGTGATCATTTAACATGACTGTATGAGTGCTTTTGGTTCTTTTATGTTTAAAAGAGGTTTCTGTGTGCGTAAAAACCTGCAAAAGTCATGATTGCTCTAAGCTTTGGCTGTGTTTGTTTAAGTCGGTGTTGGTAAGATGATCCGTCTGTTGTGAGGCTGCTTGAAGGGCTTTTTGATGGAAAGTTTCATCGTGACATCATGAGAAACAGGATGAGATAACAGCGTCCTGCAGAGAACACTTAATTTCTCCTGCAGTCATAATCGCTTCCAGCTTTTCTTTGTTACTGTTCGCTTCAGGCTGAAGAACAGTGGAGGACGTTCATGTTCTGTTCAGGGCTCCGTGTGTAAATTACAGGTCATTTCAGAGACTGAACACAGTTCTTGTCTTGGAGTGCTGCTGTCATTTAAGCGGAAAAAAAGTCAAACCAAATTTTAGCAAATGATCAAATACTAACATGGAAGAACATTTAAACGTTAACTTTCCAATTCTGTGTTTCCAACCTCACCGTGTATTTTTATTAGGGCTGTCAAACGATTAATTACGATTAATCACATTCAAAATGAAAGTTTGTGTTTACATAATATTTGTCTGTGTTCTGTTCATAATTAATTTGTATTTATAAATCATTCAAATACATGCGTATAGAAAAAGAAAAATATTAAAATGAACAAACATTTGTAAATTATTTAAGTGATTGGTAAATATAAATAAATGCATAATTTGATAAAAAAAAATCCTAAATAATTATACATGTATGTGAATGTGTTTATTAATACAAAATTAATATCCACACTACACAGAAATGTATTACATAAGCACAAACTTTGATTCTGGATGCGATTAATCGTTTGACAGTCCTCATTTTTAAACAATACGGCTGTCGCAGTGTCATTACCACAATATCAATAAATACAGTTAATAATATTGCGGTTATTGTCAATACACCTCTATTATAAATCAGAACCTCATCAAGTAATGAATGTAAAGTCAATCTCGGCAGAACTTTATTTTCATTCTCTGTGTGACTGAAGTATAAACAACACGACTAGTGTGCGATCTCTGGCTCTCTTTTAGTGTTTGCCTTCTCAAACACACGGGCCAGGGAGTTGTGATAAGCGCTGGTGGAGCGCGTCCAGGGGTTTGTTCAGACGGCCCCATGTGAAATTCAACAGGAGATTATGAAACGCCGGAGCCCCACCTCTCTTGACGCTGTGTGCCAGCACGACCCTCCTGAGAGAGCGGGGTCACAGATCCTCAACCTGCTGCCACGACCGGCCTAAACCCGCATGTGACTGTTGCATAAGCAAAGCTCCTGTGGACTTGAGGTTTTAGGGATGCAGAGCTCATTTGAAAAATCTGAAAATATGCAAGAACAACAGTGAGTAGACACCCAGACTTCATTTTGTATTTTACGTAATCATTTTGTTTTCATCATCACTTGCTGAAACTGAATGTGTCACTTTTTTGTGTGTGTGCCGTTTCTCTATTTCGGTCTCTGTGTCTGTTTTGTTTTACACTGAATCATGTGACTAACATGAGATTTCAACGGGTTCAGGTCCGTATCGCCGATCATTGTTGTGTGCGGTTGTTGAGCAGATTTAGGGTCCCTCTGGGGTTCAGTTGAATTGTGGGAACTTTCACACAGCCAGTGCTGTCGATGTTTAGCTATTGTCATTCTTCTGTTCTTGAGGGTCTCAGATGAGATAAGCAGCTCTTCTGTGGAGCAGTGTGAAGTGATGGATGGTCTGCTAGACCTCACTCTTGGTGTTTAACACCAAAGATCTCATTTAAAATTGAAACATTTATACTTCTAAGTAAGTGAAAATATTGTCTCTCAATGTTTCATCATCTCTTGCGGCAGAAGTGTTATAGCAGCTCAACCGAACTGCACAGCGCTGAACCGATTTCTGCACAGCTTGACATCACCAAACATCTAAAACAATGCGGTGTGCTGGCTAAACACGCTTATTGTGTGCATGTACATATGATGTGTGTGTTTTAACTTGACGAGAACTCGTGAAGAGGTCAAAATGTTTAGAGCAGTCACGTCCTTGGTGTGAAAGAAGATCGTTTAAAATGAAAAATCTGTTTTCAAATGCGTAAGGCCGTTGTCAGACTTGACTTTGAGCATGCTTTTTGTTTACCTCATTTGTAAGTTGCTTTGGATAAAAGCATCTTCTAAATGACTTGATGAAAATGTAAATGCATACGAAATTCGTTCGGATGGTGTTATGAAAATGGGTGGAAGCGATTCCTCTGTTTATTACATTTCTATACGTTACACTGAGCTAGTGTTATATATTTTGTTCAGCTGAGTACTTACAATATCTCAAATGATTCCAACTACTTGTAAATCGTGGGAAATCGGCATTCTAAACAGTGACTCGGGGCTGTGCAGTCGCCTGTCAATGGCATCATATCCGCGTTCCCCTTTGTTACCGCCTTTCATGATGTAGAAACCGCATGACAACAGTATCGTGGAAAAAATGCGGAAGTAGAGTCTAGTGTAGAGTCTAAAGCCACTAGCTTTTTTTCACTTATTTATGGACCACAATTATTCGCAACAATTATAAAACTTTGTGATTTCTCACTCCCGTCTGATTGATGGCCATCAGCGGAGGAGTTGAAGACAACAGATCCCATCATTCAACACTCCAGGAAAATTATTACGTTATTTTCAACTAACTTTTCTGCCCACATTAGCCAAATGAATTAACCAGTCTTAATAAATGAGCAAAGCTCATTTACATCTTGCATTCGCTGTGGTTCACTTTAAATAATGGGTCTTCAACCGGGGGTCCACCATGGACCTGCAAGGGGTCTCCTAATTACGGTTTACTCAGGCAATCAAATACTGTCTTTCTTTCAAAACTGGTTTAGAATCATTGCATTCCCTGTCTCCCTTCCGATAATGTCAGTGTAGCCTACGCATGAAAGGATTTGCGTGCAAACAAAGTGAATTCTCATATATTTCTGAACTTCTTTTGAAATTTGTTAAAGCTGATAAGTGCTAATTTGACAGACAAATAACACCACGCAGTGGATAGTGAACTCAGACAAAACCTGATGGTGCACGTCAAACAAGTTCCCCCAAAAATAATGCAGACTAGTTGCATGCTTCTCTCCTTTGTCTGATATGCCTTTCAGAAAAAACTTGTGAATTTCCCTGTAACTGCTGCGACACGAGAAAGACTACGGAGCTCAGAGTTATAAAATAGCGGTGTGTTCTGCAACACACAGAGAAGTGGGGAAAAAATATTAAACTTGAGACAGCATGCTTTAACAACAGAATGCATAACATCTGCACTGATTTCTTTCGCATCTAGAGACAACCTCTATCTGCACTACAATAGGCATTGTGTATATCTCGTTGAAGCCTCAATAATAATTAAATAAAAATTAGGACAAGTAAATGTTTAACTGTCCATCTCACAGTAAAATAAAAATATATGATGCTGCAAATCCCTTAAAATAAAATAATCACACAATCTATATTAACAATAAAAATAATATACAGAAAAGTATGTGTGTGCAACAATAACATGCATAAAAGTGCTAATGTAATGTCTTAACATAATATTGCTGTGACATAAGGGTTGTTTGAATTTAAATAGCTTTTTTTACACATTTAGTATAAGGGGATCCCGGCTCCATGCATCTCTCATCTAAGGGGTCTTTGCCCTGAAAAATGTTGAAGACCCCTGGTTTAAATGATTCAATGATCTCTTATATTCGCTGGTGACTGAAAAGTTCAATAGTTAAATGAATTGGTTCAAATGAGTCATTCTTGTGCGAGTTGTTCTGAACGCAATGTCTGTTCATTCTGGCAAACTCGCGGTGCACAGTATACGCTGATTCAACGATCCAACTGCACAGCTAAAGAACTGAAAATGATGTACGTCACGTTCATTTAAGAACTTTCAAGAAATGAAATGTACTTGGATGCAAAAACAAACAGCAGCGAAACAGAGTCAAGCTCTTGCTATGCAACTCCTCAGTGTGCTGATAACGAAACAGCGGCTCTAATCTACAATAAGCATTTCTTGTGAAGACACCCGACATAGTTTTGCCGAGAGTCTGAGGCGGCACGACATTTGACGGAGGCGGACGCCTACAATTTCTCTATGCAGGAAAAACCCTGACAATCGCAACAATCGTCCTGCCCAAAATTATGCGAAACACTTAACTCATATTTGGTTTAAACGCAGCATTAGTGTAGATGTAGCTTAAGTCTCCATGTGTTTACTTCTCAGGTACCCGTGGACTCCTGGATATTATTTTTCCACTTCAGCGTTTTTGATTAATGCCATGATCCTTTAGAGGAAAGCTTTTACATAAGTGGTTTTCTCATGATAAGAATATTTCTATCAGCTCAGATATTTGAGCATCAGTCTGGCCAAGCAAAATTAATTGAGGTGATTGGCTGAAGCAGCATCGTCTGGAAAAGAGGGACAACGCTGGCGCGGGCGCAAAATATTGAGTCAGTTATGATGAAGGCCAGACTTTCAACCACTGAGGGGGACGTGAGGAGGGGTCATACAGTATAAGACCTGGGATCAGATCAGGTTTTGTTGGCCCTCTGCCTGTGTGCGAATGGCTTGTCATGATGAAGAAATGTTAAACCTTTTGGACTCGGGTCAGTCCTGCTTTTAAAGTCTTGGTGTTGTTCTTTGAATTTTAAACAATGAAAATAAACAAGAAAATCTAAGTGGCAGTCAGAGTTAAACAGAATTTACGACCCGTTTACACTTATTCAGATTGCCGTTTGATTCGATTTACACATGCCATTAACATTACCATACTGTATATATTTGACACTGGACAACAAAACCTTAAAAAGTCTTATGGGTCCATTTTTTTAAATAAAGATGTATACATCATCTGTAAGCTGACTAAATAAGCTTTCCATTAATGTATGGTTTGATAGGATAGGCCATTTCCAAGTGTTTTAACACTTTCTATTGGCTTATTGCTGTAATGACATAGTGGCGATTTGATGAACCAGAAAGATGAAATTCTAAGCTTTGCATAGATATCAAACTTGAGTAAGTTATTCCCAAAGAGCGGGCAACTGCGAGTGAAGTTTGAAGATATGTTTCCGGACATTTTTGTTTGCAATTTGGTTGCATCCACTCACAAAAATAAAGTTTTGATATATTTATGGTAGGATATTTACAAAATATCTTAATGGAACATGATCTTTACCTAATATCCTAATGACCTTTGGCATAAAAGAAATATTGATCATTTTGACTCATACAAAGTTTTGTTGGCTTTTGCCACAGATATTCCTGTACTACTTAAGACCAAGGTCCAAGGTCAAATATGTGAATGCAGTTGCCTTTACTTATGTTATGATGATGCTGAGCAGTGATATCTTTCCATTGAAGGTTTTCTTATATGGCATAGGATTTGGCCATCTCATCTGTTATTGGTCACTGAACGGAATGAATCATATTTACATACATGTCCTGAACTCCAGATCCGTGAGATATGACCAAGTCTCATCTTGTATGTCTCAAAACCTTGTGTCATTCCCCTGTGTTAAACTTGTGCTGCACCATTACATACTCCTGGCGACCAAATACCAGTGTGCTAACAACTATTTGGAACTCCTTAGCTACAGCATAGCACCACCCTGGCAACCACCCAGAACTCCCTGGCAACATGATGGTGACATATACTCCCATAATTACAGTATGGGTGGGAATCATCACAGGCCCTACGCCACAGTATTGTCAGCATTTGGTTAGCATCTGGAAGATCTTTTCATCTAGAGTGACTTATAGCATATCAAGGGATTCAAACTAACAACTTTTATGCTGATGATAATCTTGGCAGTGAGAGTAACTCACTCTTGCATTTGAATCTGAGGCATTTTCAATGTTAATATAAAAATGTTGAACATATTACATCTTTCTCCAAAAGACAAGATTTATTCATTTGGTGCGTTTACAAAAAACAAGTGTTCCTGTGGTTTATTTGGTAGGATGATGTTTTAACAGCACAAAGGTTGTGGGTTTGATCCGGGTGAACGTACAAACTGATAAAGAAATGTATATATTGAATGCACTGCTTAGCGTTTGGGATAAGTGTCCGACAAGTTCATAAAAATGCCAGCTGGGCATCAAATTAATTGCACATTACATGACAGTTGAGTTTGTTTTAATCAGACAACAATACACCTAATCTATGCAATTTAATTAAAAACTGAAATCTGTAATGTTTTTGTAAAAAATATAATGTTTCAAGTAGGCCTACATCAATTTTTTTTATTAAAAACAGTCTCCTTATATTACCCCAATTCACAACAGTAGGCTTATAATGATGACATAAGTTTACTAGGTTGCCGGAAATTAAGAGTTAATTTGCAATAACAGTTTTAAAAATCATGTTTTGTATTGTGCATTCCAAGTAATATCAATCAAACAGTTGGGTTGTTTTGTTAAGGTAATAAACTCAAATAAAAATACAACTATCTACAATAAAACAAAACACAATAAAAACATAAAAACAAAACACATGATTTTTGTTTATTTTTAACAGTTATCTGTTTTTGCAAATAAACTCTTTAAATGTCCGATGTAATTTGAATTCATTGCTCACAAAGGGAAATATATATAGCATCCTTCAATTTTATGTTTCAGACAGAGATGGAGATAGAGAGGCAAAAGTTACAGACTGAACTTACCAAACTCCTCGCAATAATTTAAGAATAAGCCCTTATTTTTATTAAAAATATGACGAAGCGATTGCAGCTTAGTTGTATTATGATGTGCATGTCTAGGACAGTGATTGGCTGGGGAGGATTTCCATATTTCTGCGTCTTATTATCTGATTGCTCATGTTTATTCTCTCTTCCTGTTGTATTGCTTCAGTCCTGAATTTTAGAATTAGAACTATTTAAATGTTCAAAAATGTGATTTTTAGACTGCATTACACTATTCTGAATTATAATTCTTTTTACATTTACTAAATAATATTTTGGCACCCTCAATATTTTGTTTCAGAATAAGATTATATTATGTATAAGAAGTCAGCTGGGTGACACTGACAGATGAATGAACGAACTGTCAAACACGCTGAACTCAGGTCCTGATTTGGCTCTTCTTCTGTGTGACCTTAAACCACCCGTCCTGTCCACTACAAACTCACTGATGATGTGTGTGTGTGTGACAGCTGCAGCGTGGAGGGTACATGACGCTCTCCTCTAGAGCTCTAGAAGGATCCTCAGGTGACCCCGTATCAACCCCGTGCTGAATCACGACAGCCAGCTCGGGGAATAAATCAAACTCTGTTTCCAGTCAGTAGCGTCACTGACCGTTTGCGCTTCATTAGCAGTTGATTAATGTGCAGGGTTTCATTAAATACACTGCTTTACATGAACCGAGTGTCACCGCTTTTATGGGTGTTATTACAATACAAATGAAAAGATGAATTGATTGATGTGCAAATTCAGCTCTGTCGTGCAAATGAGACGTTCAGTCGGGATTTACTGTAGATTCTGGAGGAGAAGACGTTCTCTTTATACGTCTCACAAGAATAAAATAATAAAAAAAAATCAAGGAATAATTCTGTAGTTCATACAGAAAAGAATGTCGATCAGAAATATCAGATCTGAGGAACGGAAAACACAATGATCAATGTGATTTTATAGGAATATCCGTTTAAAGATTCCTCACAGAAAATGGCAGAGTTTGGTTTGTAAATGAATCCTAGATAAGCTTCTTTAAATTGATTAAATGATGCTGTTGTCATATGACTATTGGTTCTTGCTTTATCGTGACCAGATTCAAAGTAAAAAACGTTACGCAACTTTATCCGCAAAGTTGTTGTGGTGGGTCAGTGTCTTGTAGTCTGCGGGGGACTGGATGTGCTGAGTACTGTACACAGCTGCTACATGTCTGTCATTCCTGAAGTATTCCTGCCGTTCCTGCGGGTCTACAGCCTTTGAGCCGGACCGAGACACTGACCCTCGCGGATAGAGTTTCAGACCAACCAGAGACTCGCTGGCCTCCACAATGCACCTGCTGGATCACTGTCCAGAGAACATCAAGACAGGGTCAGCGCCGAAGCGGCCCAAATACTTCCATATCCATTTACAGAGACGCGGTTTGGCTGCGGGACCCTCGCAGTATAAGCTGTGAATATTTCTCCAGTGAGATTTGATTGAATTTAACAAAAAATTTAGTTTTGACTAATCTCGCCCGAAGTTCGATCAACTGAATTTGACGTGTTGGTTTATTGGCTCTTTGTCACGGTGGGTTTATATTGCATATTGTAATAGGGTTTTCGCAAACGCTAAGTTCTGCCCGGAGACTGTCATCACTTAACTCTTTGAAGGGCAGTTAGAGGTGAGTGATGCACCTGCTGTCCCGGCTGAGGGTCAACGCCTGGGGCCTTTATTTCAGTGAAAGGGCCGAGAAGCACGTCATTCTTCAAAGGATTTTTTTCAGGTTTAGGAATGCGTGCCACATTCAGCGTGTTGTTTTGGTATCAGGTACTGTAGGGCACATTCTTGCATAGCAGTAATAATTGTTTGTAGTGAGCACTGATCTGATTTTATCCAACTTCCATGAATGAGTTTTCGGTAATGTACTCAGAAGTCCTGGCTAGCTTTTAGTACTCGAGACCGGTCTTGGTCTCCAGAATGGTCTCAAGATAATTTGTTGATGGTCTTGGTCTCAGACTTAGTGGTCTTTTCAAAACCGTTCAAGACCACAAGTGTGGGAATTACAATAAAATGCTGGTGCATTGTCTGATTTAAGTGTTAACATCATTATTGTGATTGGATGTGAAACTTTAAAAGCTTTAAAAGCAACCAGTGACTTATTTCTCACTTTATTTGCTTTCTTACTGTTGTGCTGGTGAGAGATGAATAGGTCTACGATATCCAAGATGTGAAAGGTACTTCTATCTTGTTTCTTTATATTATAACGTTATCTGAAGACGTGATATTGATCTTATACAATTATTCAATGAACCATGAGTTAATGAGTGACTTCAATTTTAGACACAATTACAAAAACGTTTTTGTTGTATTTGATTAGTCCCAATCAAATCCAGAACATTGTGCATTTATGAGCAACACATTGCTATTTGTTACTAAATACATAAGAACGCTTGGAACACATGATTCTGTAATTATGACTTTTTAGTGTTATGTGGATCTTTAAGATGAATTTTAGGAGTGCTGGTCTTGTCTTGGTCTCAGCCTCTCAAAGTCTTGGTCTTGGTCTCAGTTTAGGTGGTCTCGACTACAACACTCCTGCCGGCATATATAATTAATTTGCTATTTTACTGAGTTTTTTTGTACATTCGTGTTGAAACTATTAATGAATGCCCTAGTAACCTACCGTAACCCTTACTGAGATTGGTCGAGCTGCCACATCTCAACATTCATTCTGGTTTTGACTTCAGGCGTCTGGTGAACGTGCAGATTTTAGTCCCATCGGTCCAGTTTAAGATCTGACATATGCGGACTTGGCTTTTATCATGAGCGGGACGGGAAACCCATCCCATTAAAGAGTCATTATGAAGAAGGGAAAGACTTCTGAGGATGGCCAACTCTGCAAAACCACAGAGTAGATAAAAAACCTTTTTCTAAAGTGAGTTCACTGGGTAATCATGCCATTGAAAAAACCTGTACATTGCTCTTTCTTCTGTGGAACGCAAAACCGCTGCGACATTTCTCAAAATTTCTATATTTTTTGGGGTTCATACAATGGAAGTCAATGGGGTTCAGTTTTTATCAACAATCCTCAAAATATATTTTTGTGTTGCGGAAGAACGTTACAATGACGTGAGGGGGAAGAAATGAAAAGAAAACTGATTACTTTGAGTTGCAGTGTATTTGTCTCCACATTGGGAAAAGTCTAGGTTCGTCCAGCCTGTTTAAAACACTTATAAAACAGATATAATAGATTAAATAATGCATCTGTTTTATGTGTATTAAACAGCTTTGGTTGCAAACGTCATTATAGTATGTGAAGGATAATTGACAGCAGACAGAGGTTTACACCTAATGTACACATCAAATTAATAGGAATGCACACTCTTTGTGGAAATGAACACTAATGTAAATCATTCAATAACTATGAATAATACACGGTGCATGAAAATACATACATTTTCATGCACCGTGTATTATTCATATATTCTATATTAACCCTGTGTAGAAATATTTCTTTACAGCCTACCCTTTGTGTTCTATTTTGCGTCTGACATGTCACTTTTATAGATATTTTTTTCACTTTTTTATACTTTTATATTCTTATTTTAGAAAACCACTTTTTGATTAGATCCTAAGTAAAATTCAATCCATTTAATGACTCGTTTATCAAAGTGACATTAAAGTTGGCATGGAGCTGAAGTTACGATCGCCTTCTTTACCGTGTCGTCATGTATATCTGATTAAAACGTGTCTAAAATGAGAGAAAAAACAGGGCGGTTCTTAATTTCCCACATCAAGCACTGATTGGATGCTTGGAGGCAGATTTGAATGCGAGTTCACAGTCAATGGTCAGGGATTATTCCCCACCGTCCTCGCTGTCGGCTCCCGCCTATGATGAAAGATCGCCCTCGCACCATTCCTCATGACAGGAAGTGATGCAAAGTTTTTGATTAAAGATCATGAAGGCACATGAATAAAAAATATACCGATACGTACATTTTGAGAGAATGATAACTGATCATTATTATACATTGGAAGCCGATGACCAATATACAATTTCTAAATATTAATATACAATTTTTCTGAAACTGAAACAAAAGGCAAAAAGTGAACAACTGCTTTCATTTTAAAACATTCTTTAGTTTTCTTTTTTCCCTGAAAATTATGTACCAAGCCTACTTTACACTAGTTAAACTTTTCTGGTGTGATGTTTATTTAATAAACAAATGATAGATTTTCTTCCAAAGATCAACCCAGAAAAGTATTCTCAATGGCCACAAGTCTAACAGGTCTCAAGCAAGACATTTTTTGCAGCAATCTTCTTCCAACAGTATCCATTTGTTCCTATAATTTACACATTCATAAATATCTACATGCTGTACTTACTGTACATCAACAATGTTTTGTTTATAACAGTAAGTGAATGACCACGGCAGAAAGACAGTGATGTGTCTGGATGTGCACCTGAAGTGCTTCAACAAAAGAAATGATGAATAATTTATCAGCTATAATATATAGGCATGATTATTATCGGGCCGATATGCAAAACATTAAGAACAAACATTTATCAGGCGACACGTATGATATTGTCAAAAATATATTGTGCTTCCCTTACTTATAAAAAAACACTACTTTTTTCAATTTTGATTTCATGCCGTCTTTAGATATTTGTAGATCAAGGCTCACAATCAGTCTGTTGTTTTTGAGTTATCATGAGTGTACCACTTCGGCCTTTTCTTTCTCGATCCAAACCCCCCAATTTCTCATAAACACCACCCTGACCATTTCAAAAGAGCATTTCATCCTTACATAAGTGGGTTCACTCTTTATCTGACCGTCTCTGTGTTTGAAGTGAGGAAAATGAGAACGAGTAATTGACTTGCTAAGCGTTATCGAGCATCTTTCATCCCCGTTGCCGTGGCAATAAGCTCCCGTATCCTCAACTGAGAGCGCAGCGCACCGTGCGTCCAATTACAGGTGCTTTCAAGGTCTTTCAGCCTCTGTTGCTTTTCTGGGATTCTTTATATTCTCCCAAGACATTAACCTTTGCCATCTTGACACGTGCATGTTTTCTCATGTCATATACGCACACCCAAATTAAATCCCCTCGAGGTTTCTTGATGCCCCTCTTATTTCGGGCACTTCAGTTCAGCTCTGAACATCTGGCGGTGAATTAATTTACCCGATGAGAACGGCTTGCTGTTCAACAGCGTTTGGGGGTAGCGGGAAAGCTGGGTCAATCGGTTCTGAGGAAGACCACAGACAACGGCTGTAATGAGTTTCCTGGAGGCAGTCGGCTGAATTACTGTGCCGGTCATATAATGGTGAAATAACGGCAGATCCCTGCAGAGCGAGAAGGTGTGTGTCACGTCACTGATGAGAGTGAATCTGTCCCTTTCAATCATTGACATTTCTGCTGTTATAGTGTGTGTCTTTGTCCGGAAGATATGTGGAGATGGAGATGAGGTGGAGATGAAGGCTGAAACACTGCTGAAATTGACCCGGTCCTTTGACACTAGTTGATTCCTCAATTCTTGCCTGTTATTATAGCAATTTATATATGATCAGTTTGTGTTTAATATGAAATATTAGATTAGTCAGGTGATCTTTTTTTTAAGTAGGAGACCGCGATCTCCATATCTGAATGAAAGTTATAAGGATTATTACGTATGTCTCTCTATCGCCATCTCAGTTTGAAACACACAATTGCAGGTGACATACTTAGCTTTACATCATTACAAGTCGAATGATGTCAAAACGATATATTCTGTGAAATCAGACCTGACAGCTCATATTATGAATTAGCGATGCACCAATACTAAATGTATCTGTGCTTCTCTTAGCTTTCTGTTGCAAATCTGGCAAAGGCAAGGAGACCATTTTGAACCATTTTTATGTACTTTAACTTCAGATCACATGACCCTTATGACCCTTATTAGCCAATCATGGAGTGTAATGAGTTTATAATCTTTCATTTTGTCTTTCAAGCTCTTTACTGTAACTTCTGATACATTCTGCTTCTATGAGAGTTTTTGCCTTTCGTGTGCTCATATGTATATTGTGTTTATAATTGAACCTCTGTTTTGTTGAAACCTAAACGTTGTGATGATTGGAAAGCGCATCCTACGACTGGTCAGTCTTGCCACACTCTTTTTATGGACAAAATTAACAAACAGTGCATTAAATCCAACTAGATTCAAAACTGTATGCTATTCTCCCACTACTATAAAAATTGTTTTGGGGTGTTGAGGTACATTAAGTGACCAGTCAGTTGGTCTAAGTGAAGATCTGTTACTACATTATGGTTTATGTTCTCCTTTTTTCTCTCTTCTCTCCAGATTGATCATGTCATACCTGACGTGAGCGCTGAAGTCTTTTTCCTGCACCCATCCAGAAAGCTGCTCGCCCGTGTGGTGTCATGGCCGAGCGTCTCTCAGGAGCAGATTAGATTCTGGGCTTGTTCTCATAGAAACAGGATTGCAGCTCATCTGAGCGGAGCCCTGCTGGAGGCAACGGCCGCTCTCGGAGCCCGCAGTTCTCTGCCCAACTTCACAACGGGTTCTACGGGTCGAGCTATGTTGAAAGGTAAAAGATTCAATGGTTGGTTTATTGTTTAAGATTTGAATAAATCACAACTGGTTTCGCACCTATTATGCATTTGTTTAGTCTCGTTATAATCCTCAAAACCAGTGGTCAACAACTTTTTTGAGCCCAGGACAAGATCTACCAGTCAAAAAGTTGAAAATAAAAACAGCCCAGATTGAACCTCCAGTTTAAGGCCTTTTATTTTGGATATAATTCTGTGCCTATTTGAATTACCTGAAATTCTTTGTCCCACTTTTCTGATGCAACTAAGCAAACTCGGTGACATGTAGAGTTGCCACTTTCAGTGTGCCAAAATGATGTGAAAAGTACCAATGCAAAAGCCCAATTTCACACATGACAGCTTGACATTAAAGATGGGGTAACATGCTATTTCATGCATTCTGACTTCTTTACTCTGTTAGACATGCTGGCTTCTCATGATTAATATGATCAACTTGTTAAAAAAAAGAGTTAGACGTATGCTGTTGTATTTCTGTGCTCGTAGACTCCACCAGCACTCCAGCTCGTTTCGTTATGTTTATTATAAGTCGAAACAGGTATCCTATTCCTTTTATTGGGCAATTCACTCAGAAAAGCACGCCCACGCGTCATCCACTGAGCGAAAGAGCATGCCCACGCACTAGCGTGAGAGAAAGAGCAGATATAACTCTGGATTTGGAGATAGTTTGAAACCGATAGAAGGCCTGGTCGCAGCGCTAAAAGATGCGCATATAAACCGCACACGATAAGTCAAACTAAGTCATATGTCTGTGTTTTGTTGGCAATCGGAGTGTACATGCATGATGTAAACAGCACGAAGGAATTAATGCGATGATGTATTGTGAGCTTATGCTGTAATTCCGTCCCCCCTGCATGCCTCCAGCAGCTCATCTTTTTCCCGGAAATAATCATTCAGCTGTATCACTCTTTTATAAATTTGATCAAACTAAATACTACTGTATGGATACTCAAGATCAATATGAGATTTGTAGAAAATTCATGTTACCTCATCTTTAAAACATGTGGATAAGAATAAGTTTTAAAAGACCTTAATTATTGAGGTATTTACTGTATAAAGAATTGTTTATTTGGTTAACTTTTACCAAATAATGTGAAGGACCTGCGGATCCTTCACAATTACAACCATTTAAAGTTGTTACTGTTGTCGTTCACAAAAGCTCATACATGCATTAGAGAAACACTGAAGAGCGATCACGCGCAGTCGCGCATCACACTGAAATGTGATTAATGATAATGGTCACGTTGAAAATTGACACAGAGAATTTACACAGCCATGAAAAGATTCGTTCTGATTTGAAAAACACACAACCGCTGAATGAAGTGAAAGAGAGATGCGCTTGCAAAACATTAATCCGCCACAGTATATATTTGTCAGTATTTTTCTTTCGGGATCGACAGTGAATGTCTCAAAGATCAACCACTGCTCTAAACGAAACAAAGTTTGGAAGAGCTTTTGACTTCTTGGTTTCCTTTTAGTGCATACAAACTGAATGAAACCAAACTTCTGTGTTAGACAGAACGGTTTCATGAAGTGGTGGGGACAAATTGGTTGTGGCAAGCAAACGGGATATTTTCCCACTGTAATAACGCCTGTGTTCGAACGGATAAAAAAAGTCACAAAGGGACGTTCTGCTCTCGTGTGGACTTTATCTCTAAAGCTTATAAGCTGTTGTTTGTCTTCAACGTCTTTGTGGTTCTTCTGGATAAGATTTCTCACAATTAATTTTAATAGATCATTCCCTTAAGATCTGTGACGTTTCTTTCCCACATCCAGTCCGTCAACTGAAGCAAACTGTGACTTACACTTTTCATCCTCGTCCAGTTCTTCTCTTATGATTCACACAATGTACCTTTTGAAGCACTGATTTCTGAGTGCCAGAGAAAGTACGGCTGTGTCTTTCTCCTTCAGAATTATGTTTTTTTGTTGTGTGAAAGAATGGCCTTGCTTTATCGCTGTGTGGTTAAAATCTGATTCATCAGGTTACTGATGAAAACATCCCGTCGCCTCCATCAGGTGCTGTGTGAGCATCGCAGAGAATAGAGCAACATGTGTCTCTTCAGTCTTAACAACACGGTTCAGACTTGCTTTCATTTGTGAATTGTCAGACAGAGAAAAGGCGTCTGCTCCACTTCAATAATTTGATTTTGGCCGCAGAACCTTATCGCCTGGCTCTCATCCATTTTAAGCGTAACCTGACAGTCTTTCGTGATAGATGGCCAAGGGTCTCTGTAAAGCGATCCGTATGACTCAAAACTTTCAGCCCCTGGACGGGTTCCAGCTGACATGATGACTGTGTGAGAGTGTGAGTCAGTGACCCTGGTATTCACAGCCTCATAATGAAAATCACCCGCATTATTTTACTTTGATGAGCTGTGGGACGTCCCTCAAGGAATATTCTCACTGGTTTGGGGCTTTAGGAACTCTGGAAAGATGTTCTGCACATTAACTGACGCACGATTTGGTTGGTTACAATGTGCAATTTAGAACATTTGATGGGTTGATTCAAGTGCTTATCGTACGTCCTGAGAACCGCAGGTTTATTACAAACCTTTTTGACAAAATGTTAAATGCTTGCATGGGCAAGTGTTAGGACATGCGACGTGGTTGCGCTTTGGGCAGCCCGAGTTCGAATCCCAACTCGTGGTCCATTCCCAATTCCCCTTCTATCTCCCACTTGGCTTCCTGTCAATCTCTCGTACTGTACTATGGAAATAAATACACAAAAATTTGCTAAAAATCATTTTTAAAAAGTTGCTTTGAGTAAAAGCATATGCTAAATCAATTTATGCATTGTGAATGTAATACATTTATGTTCATTGAAATAAAATGATAAATACAGTAGGCATAAATACTATTTTAGAAAATTTGAAAGAAATGTAAATGTTGCCACAAGAGAAGGTTAAATTGAGGCAGTAAAAATATTAACTGAAACTAAAATAAAATAAATGCAACTTAGCAATATAAATAAATAAAGTGCATAACAATTGCTAAAAATTTTACTAAAATTAAAATGATACAACATCTACACAATAATGGCTCATTTAAATATTACTTAAAATACTAAAAGAAAAGAAAAAAATTAAATAATTCCAAGCAGGACACACGTTTTATGAAGATCTCCGTAGTGTTTTATTTGGAATTATTTAGGGTTGTTGGTTTCTTTCAGGTCCTGTAGTCACTGAGTACAGCTCTCTTTGAATTCAAAGACTCGAGTGTCAATTAATCCGGCTTTCAGATTTCTCTCTCATCTTGCTATCAGAAAAGGTTCATGTAATGTGCATCCACAGGGAGTTGGCCTCAATAGCGTGGCCCTCTGCCGAACACTCGCTGGTACCTGAACATTTGATGTTTAGATTAAAAAGAGCCACTCGTGAAGATCCGGTGATGAATGAAGCAAGACAGGAATAGCTCGAGCCGGGTCGGGTCAGGAGAATGCTCATGTGTGTCCTAAATGACAGACAGCAAGAATTCAAACCCGAGACCTTCAGAGCTCTGCCCGTTTGCTGTTTATATAGAGCTGAGATCAGGGGCAGGACGCTGGTGACTCGTGTCTTGTGTTATGACTGTGAAAGACAAGCTGAGACCTTCCTGTGTGTTTTGTTGTGTTAAAGCAACAAAGCGCAACACAAATGCTTTTGTGGTCATACAATGGAAGTCAATGGGGTCAGTTTTGCGTGGCTATCAACGTTCCTTCGAAATAACTTCTTTTGTGTTCTGCAGAAGAAAGAAAGTCGTGAATGGACATGATGTATGTTTCAAGAGTTTTCATTTTATCTTGAACTAATATGGATCTCACACACTTGTACTGATCCTCGGTTCTCTTAAATGAGTTCTCGATCAGCGTGTACCGGGAAGTCCACCGATGGCTATGATCCAGCACATACCCGTAGTCCCAAATTTAGAGCATAAATCATTGTCTGCCTATCACATTCTCAGTGGACTCAATTCTCTAGCGTTTGTCTGCTCGATTGCACTTAACACTATGTGTTCCTTTCATCTGTTCGTAACATGACCTGCCGGGAAGGGGCGGCCAATGGAGAGAGCGAGTGTTTGTGAGAGAGAGAGTGAGTGAGGACGAGCGAGTCAGGTTGGTGGTAGTAGAGAGCAGACAGCCGCAGTCAGAGCGAGCGTCCGGCCGCCGGCACTATGAAGCACTCACATTCACAGAGGATGAACTACAGACTGCGCAGTAAGTGACGTTTAACTTCTGTGCTGCCGCGGTAACCGGCGTGTGTGGGTTTGTCAGGGACTGATGCTTTTCATTGAAGACGTCTTCAGGTACGCTGTATGTGACGCAGGAGAGATCTTTATTTCACCTCATTAGTGATGTGCTCTGAGCGGTGTTAAAGTCAAGCAGTGTGGTGTGAAGTATGGACTCTAGTTAATGTTTATATAGACCTTTTTTAAAAAAAAAAACAAGTTAACTAAGAGAAAACGTATGGACAAAAAAATACATCCACTCCGGTGTGTGTCTTGTTGCTTTCTATTATTTTTTTAGCTCATTGACAATAATAACGGAACTATAAGGTTGAACTCTATTCAGTTCTGCTGTTATTAAACAGATGATTTGATTGCTTTTGTACGTTAACTTTTTTTGCACGTAGCACTGGTGCTACAGAGGTTTAAAGTTTTAGCACATGCCATACAGTTGTAGCTCAAATATAAAACGTCTATTATGTTCGAAAAAATGTGCACATAAAAAATATTTAACGGATAGGTAACGGACGAAGGACATTAATGTTACAGTTCGGTAAATTCGGGCCATATAATTAAGTTTTTCCCAAGTTTCCAGCGTTTTGTGTGTTCCATTCTTTTACTTTACAATAACTATTTATAAAAAACAATATTTGTTATTATATTATTTGCAAAAGTAAACTGCAGTAAAATTCCTCCTTTTTAAGATACAACAGTGTTTTTGATATATATATATATATATATATATATATATATATATATATATATATATATATATATATACATATGCATTTATACATATACATATGTAAATACACACACACACACACACACACATACACACATGTATATATATATATATACATTTTTAATAAATATTACTTTAGTAAATATAAATATAAAAATATACTGTGTTTATAGTTTTTCAATTTACTGCTATAATTATTATATATTAGAATATTAATAAACAATACAGTGTTTTTAATCTAGATGTTCGACTTTACCAGACTTTTATTTTGACGGGTTGTCGCAAAGAGTGTGTGATTGACGATATCTCTTCTCTAACAGTGAAATGCTTCTGAAATGAACTCTCAGAGCAGCTCTGAAGATGGAGTTCATGTGTTGATGTCCTCATACAGAGACACAACAAATGCACGAGCGTCACACGCGTGTAGTAATACGTTAATGGTGCAGCTCATTCACATTTACACAAAGCAAGCAGATGGCATATTTAAAAATCCAGATCGCGTATCCGCTATTCCTTCCCTGTTTTTACATCGCAGAATGTGAATGTAAATATCGACTCGGTGCATCAGGTAAACAAGGTTTAAACGCAAAAACATCTAAAATAGCGGTGCGCCATTGATTCACCACATACACAATAAACACCGTGACACACACTCCTTACACAAACAAGCGGCTCTGTCCAAAACATGCACAAAACTGTATCGTACGCTTGCTTAACTGGTAAATTTTTTCTTGGTACAGACAGATTTTTTTCGTAACATGTGGGACATATATGTTGCACTATACAGCCCTGTGCTTTGGTCAATTATCTTTTGGCTTCATTCAGATGTGTTTACAGTCTTGGGGTTTTTTGTAAACGGCTGTCTCTCTGGTTATCATCATATGTTTTTTTTTGTCTTGATTGCTTCGAAAGTGAATTATATTGTCAACACATTAAGTGTAAGCACATCGAGTTTGATGGCACATCTTCAGGTGGCTGTGAAAGAGATTTCTCATGTTTTTTGTGTTCAAGGCTATGTGAGATACTCATTTATTTTTAAAAGAAACGAAACATATTGTTCAAGGCTGTTCTGTCTACTACTGTGCAGTGTTTTCTTGCTTTCAAACTGAGGAAGTTTTAACGTTTTTATATGTTTGTTTTGATTGTATTTAAAATGTACCAAAGGTAACTGCCATTGACAGACTACATGCCGCATTATTAATATTAGAGGAGCGACGAATTAAGACATCAATTTTAACCTGTGCTTTTGTTATATAAGAGGGAATCGTATTCAATCAAACACCCTGTAAGTGTCAGAACTGAAAACCCCCTTGTAACTAATATTGCATCTGTTGACACCAGGCCCAGTGAACGGCAGGTCCTGGAATGCACCCATCTATGATGTCATTGATAGGTTGAACAACGCCTCCATAGAAAAATATAAACGACTACTTCTCTAGCCCCGCCCACTGGTCCACATATGGCAGTACTGAAGTAACACAAATTGGGAGGAACCAGATAGAGCGAGCAAGCAATAAACATACCGTTAAAGATCGCAAAATATTGTGCAGTCAGTGCCTGGTTGTGAAAGAACACATTCGCTGCATAACCTTCCTTCGGATTCCAACATTAGTAATGCGTGCTTGAAGTTTATTTTAAAGACGTTCCAGCTCACACGAGTAAAACATCACCGCGGATTCCTTTTTGAACAAGGCACTTTTTAAAATTAAAAAGCATATAAAATCATTTACATTTATGCATTTGGCAGACACTTTTATCCAAATTACATTGCAATGTCCTATACATTTATATATATGTATGTGCAATCCCCTGGAACTCGAACCCACGACCTTGTGTTGTTGATGCAATGCTCATACCACTGAGCTACAGGAAAGCTACAGATGTGGGGAGGTCATTTATAAATCACACGATGTCCCTAGATAATACAAATTCTGTGCGAATTGGGCGAATGTGTAACCTAACATTACGTCCTTAATCAAATTCACAGAAGGTTCCAACTAAGTTCACTACGCAAACTGTTATCCAATCATAGCAGTGGGCGTTTACTTCCAAGTCTTCAATGCGGCAAGCCCATTAAAACCGAGCGTTTGTCGAGCCGGCCTCAAAACCCAGTTAGAAAATAACCTATTACTTAATGATTTGATGTTATTAAATGTAAAAACCACACAAACGTCATAAGCAGACCCCCCCAACAGTATAAAACAATAAACAAGCCCAGTTCATGACAACTTTAATAGCTACATAAACAGTTATCATCATCAAATAAATATTTTATTTCAAATGATGTTCTTAACATATTTTAAAGCTTCAAAAGTCATGAATGCATTTTATAAATAATATAACAATAGCCTCAACTTAACATTTTAAACTTGACGTTTCAATATAAAAACATTTTGTGTTTTAATTTCCCCCATTTACTGTTTAAGACTGTAAGTGATTTGTCTTGTTTTTTTTGGTCCTTGTTGGCAGTTACAGGTTAGTTATTTTAGAGAAGTGCTATCATTGCATGATTGATTCTTCATAGCAGATGGGAAATGAGCGACATTATAAGTCTGTTTTACTGGCTGTAAATCAAACAGGCGTAAACAAAAGTCAGGAGTTTTCTGCTGTTGGCTGGTTGTAACCTCACTGAGATGTTCATAAGACTTGATCTGCATAAGTCCTTCAGTTGAAAGAGTGTGTTTGTATGTAAACGTGTACACGTGTACTCATCACAGCTGATTTTAGCGAGAAGTGCACCTCAGATGGGCTCAATTAGGCTGGGGATTAAAAATCTATTCCAATTCTAGAATTGGATCGAAAGGTTATAAATCGGATAATTAATATACAATGAAAATTTCCCTTCATGTGTGCGCATTTTCAGAAAAACGCATGTGTTTTTACTTGTGATTTACTGATACCTTGCTGTAATAAAAGCCCCGAAAATGATCCTTATTTTTACTAAAGTACCCATAGTTTAAAGGAGTAGTGCACTTTAAAATTTGCCCATCTTTTGCTTTCCATAGTCATTTTTATTCCTACTATAGAGAGTCAATGGGGGCAAATTTTGATGTAAACTACTCCTTTAACCATGTTATTTGTTGTAAAGCACAGTAACCTCGAATTTATAATAGTTTTATTAAAGTAACTACAGTTTAACCATTCGAAGATAAACTATTGTAATTAGGGCTGTCAACATTAAAGCTTTAACGCATGCTGTTCCTTTTTTTCAGATTATCGCGTCAAAATATTTAACACAGCATCTGTTTAATTTGTCATCCTCGGTCTAGCGTAACATTATATTATTACGCTCTTATTAATGTAAAAGCCTTTAAACCATTTAAGCGCGATTTGAAACATTTGCTTTGACACGTTCAGTATAGAAAGACAAGCTTCTAGCCGTGGGACACGGCACAACTCGAAAGTGGTCCCGTCTGGTGTATACAGTCACAGCTAAAGACTGAATCATTCAATCTCTGTCAGACAGCGCAGCACCAGTATTAAGTTTTCCCTCATGCTTGAATGAACAAAACCACACAAGATTATGTCAAAAAGCCCGTTTTGTCTAGTATTTTCTTAAGGACAGATTTCAACGTGCGAAATACAATCCTAAAGGAATGCAAAGAGTTGTGAAAATGGGAAAAGGGGTCAGATCTGCGTAGAGCGGCAGCTCTTAAAGGGGCCCCGTCCTTAAACCTGCTGCTGTGACTCCTGTCAATAATGTTAATCAAAGAACAAAAGACAAGAGGAATTAAATTTGTTTTGTATCTTTAATTCTGTATTTAATTTAGAATTTTGCATTAAACACTGTAAGGTTTTTGAGATCTTAAAGGGAAAGTTAATCCAGAATTGAATCTGTCATCATTTACACACCCTCAGGTTGTTTCAAACCTCTATAAATTTCTTTGTTCCAATGAACACAGAGAAGGATATTTTGAAGAATTTAGGAAAGCAAAGAGTTCTGGGGCACCTTTGACTACTATTTCATTCTTCCTACTATGGTAGTCAATGATGTCTTGAAATTACATGAGCGTGAGCAAAGGATGACAGAATTTTCATTTTTGGATGAACTATCCCTTTAATTCAGTTTAATTCAGTTCTGTATATTTCCTACCTGTTAGACATGATAGCTCTCAGTTATACTGTACTTAAGTGTTGAGCAGCTATAATTCATTTTAAAATACAGAAGAAATAAACAATTTAATGGAGATGTCAGTTGCAATACTAATATCAGAATGTTGCCTTTCATTCATAAAACGATGTTGATAAAGAAATCAGTTGTTTCTATATTAATTTGGAGATTAAATCTGACATTATTAGAATGCAAAAGTATATTTTAAAACATTTATGTTATGTGTGATTAATCAGATTAGTGTATTTAATCGATGTACAGCAGTAATCGTAATACAAATAGTAATAAATCTGACAAAACATTGATGCTCTATGTGTATACACAAAATGGTGCTCGTAAATATATGTATACCCAACCAGTCAATAACAGGCTAAATGACCATACAGGTAATATCTAAAAATGTAAAAAAAAAATCGAACTTTGGAATCGAAAGTGGGAATCGATAAAATTCGAACGATGCCCAAACTCACTTAGGGGTGCACGTTAAGACCTGTACAGTGAGACCAGTGCCCGGAGAGCCGTACGCTGACCGTCCCATGCATAAAGATCAGAGCAGCTCATTTACTGCTAATGACGTCTATTCACATCCCCTAATTGTGCTTCAGAAGATGTGTGAAGCGCAGATGCACGCGCAGCTTAAGGACATACATGTGGACATGATAGAACATCATAACTGTATGTGTTAAACCCACCTCCACATGATCAGTTTGGCTCTACAGCTTTTAAACTATCAGGCTTTGTCCCAAAACCTAGTGCTTTGTCTCTCCGGACAGCATCATTACACCTTAAGTGTAACACACCACGCCATCCTATCAGAGCGCTTCAGACAGGACACACAAATCAAGCGTCACTTTTCTCCTCCCATTCCGCCGGTCGCCATGACGGCACATCGCTGCCTCTGACACTGACGCTGTCCAGACCAGCATGATTCACAGTATTTATTTAAGTTTTGCTAGACTAGCTCTCGAGCGCCAGACTGGCATACGTTTTCCGATGCTAATCTCATGAGAGCAAACAGTGGAGATATGTAAATACCTGAGAAAAAAAGAGCGACTCCAGAGACTTCATCCGATGGTTCATCACTGTCACAGTTTATGTGCTGTCGTAGACACGTGTGTTATAACTTCTCGTCACATTGTAATTATTACTGTATATACTGTTCTTTATTATGATTGGATTCTGGGTAAACACTATTATCTCCAACCTGGATTTGTTGATAAAAGCACCAATTGGATGTTGAAAAGTGTTAGTGGATCTTAATGTGTCTCTCTCTGACTGTGTCTCTCAGAGCGGCAGTTGTGCAGCTCCATGGCAAACTCCAGCATCCTCCCATCTGTGGTGACGGGCATCAGTAAGGAGCTCGCTGACCTGCGGCACCTCATCCAGTTTCCGGAGGAGATCGCCACCATCCTGACGGAACAGGAGCAGCAGCTGTACCAGCGCGTCTTTCCTCTCGACTACCTCAGCTTCCTTACAAAAGACCTGAGCAGCCCCGAGTGTCACAAACGCCACCAGAACCTGAAGGCATCTCTGTCGGTCCCCATCATGACCAGACAGAACGATCTCCACAACACCGTGGAAGACCTCGTCACGAGATTCAATGAGGTAAACACTCACATTCCATCGCATCTGGTTGATCTCGAGTTATAATGTTTGTTGGTGGATGCATGAATGCAATTGTTTCAAATGCGTTTCAGTTTTTACCTGTTGACAGTGTGTTTAGGGATGTGGTGATGTTTTCGTCGGATGTGACTCGTGTCTGTTCTGTTGCTGGTTTTTAATGAAGTTAATAATCTCTAGAGATGTGTTTATCGCAGATTATAACAGCTCTCTGGAATGCTTGATCCTGATTGGTCAGCATTGATTTTTCGATCATTCCGCGATAATTACCGCTTAAACTGATAACATGGGGTCATCTGGGTACTGTGAGTCATGTTTATCGGTGCATTTAAATACGAATTGAAGGAGGCATATGATACGGCTAAAACAAATATTATGGTTTGATTTTGATGTAATGCAATGTGTACACAATATTTAAGGTTAAAAAACGCTGTATTTTCTACATACCGTGCATGTTTGTATCTCCTCTTTGCCCCGCCTCTCTGAAACGTGGAGATTTTTAACAAAGCTCATTGCTGTGTAAAGCGAGGTGTGCTATGATTGGCCAGTTAACCAGTGCGTTGTGATTGGTCGAATACTGCAAGTGTGAAATGAAACGCCTCGGACCACATTTGGAACATCAGGTTCCCAAGCAATTGTACTGACAGGTGATAAAATGTCATCGGTACTTTCCTTATTGATTCAAGCCTGAATCTGATCTGGAAAATGAAGATGATCAAGTAAATACATCAACTTTGCCAGCTCGAGTAGGATGTAAAGGATTGGTAAGGTTTTAAAAAAATATATTATGTTAAATAGTTAAAAACCATAGCTTATTGTTTTACCTTTTATATACTACGTTTAAAGATTTGCCGTTAGTGATCAACCTGTGTTACGATACGTCTCGTCGTGACACAACAAAGACAGTAAACCCCATTAAAAACACAACATTTGTTGCCTCTAGTTGGAACATTATTACTGATTATTAGGACTAATGTTGTCTTGTTCACACCGCACACTTGTTTGTATTTGCAGATCACACAAAGAAACAACATGTGCTACAAACAAACAACAAACTCAACTGACGTTTTTCCATAACAAAGTCTTTTACAATGAAAATATACTTACAGACTACCAATCTGAAGCGCCAGACTGTCCTTGCGAAGTTGTAATGGTTGGAATTGCCCCACTTTTTAACAAAAGCTTATGTGCACAGTCGGTCTTGATCTCTCCCAGGTTCATGAAGCAATCATCTGGGAAATGGGCTGCACACACGTGAATATTGGAATTGTACTGTTCTGGAACAGTCTTGTCAATAAAATGTTACCATTCGTTTTTAGTTGTCTCATCTTTTGGAAGTGCAAAACACTTAATCGCGCCATATGACCCCTTTAAATCAATCAATAAATAAATACTCACAAATCTCAGATTACATTTACACCCGCTGAAACAAACCGATTTAATCATTATTTCTAGATGTGTAGTTGTCATTCCATTCCAGTGTCTGTTGAATTTCAACAATTTCAAACCTCAGGAGTGCCATAGTCATAAAAATACAGAAGAACTTTTTCTAATGACATGTAGAAATATAACTGTGTTATTGTTTAAAAGTGAATCTAAACTTTTCTTTGCAGAATTTGAGTTCGGAAAAAATACAGACAGCTTTTGCTGTTTTTTCACCTGATTCTCCTGTTTTCATTTTCTGCAAATAAATGTAAATAGAAACAATAGTTTTATTTGAAATGTGGGAGAAATAGTTCACAGAAAGAAACAAAAATGATTATTTACCTAAACACATACCAATACATAATTTCTCTGAATAAAATTCAGAATTTTTTTTAATAGTTTTGAAATTGTCTCATGGTTTTTTCCATAGCTGTATAAATGACAAAGAAGGGGTTTACTTATTGATATTCGATTCAAAGACGGTTGTGTTTTGTCTCTTGAATGCGTTTTGTAGAGGTGGATGATGTCATGGTTGTTGCGAGCATCAGATGGTTTTGATTTTGAGAAAATTAGAAAATAACACTGTAGCTTTCCAGTGTAGTTGCGTAAAACGCAAAAATGTCAAATATTCAGAAAATGGATTATGTCCTGTTTCATATTAGAGCAGATCATGTTAAGACTGTGAATAATATGTGTGCAGATAATTACAGTCAATCCTGGTTATCAAAAAACGTCACACAGACTGAGTCTGAGAATCTTCTTGCATTAAGTTCGTCGCCTTTGAATCACATCTGATTAAGAGAAAGTCGTTCAGTATATCAGAGGTGTCAGTGTGAACGATTACATAACATAAATATTTCACATCCCCTTGTGATAATCCCAGCGTCCATTAGTTTGTTCTCTTTATCCCTTTGCTTCCCGTGGACTCATTCCCAGACTAACATCGTGTTGTGTTATTTTTGTCTTTGTTGTGGTCATTTGTTTGCGGTTGTCGTACAGAGGTTTGACAGCGGGGCTCTTTGAAGCGTGCTGTGTCTCTGCAGAGTTTTGACAGTTAGATCTGCCGTGTGCGCTCAGGAAGAGTGTGACCTGTGGAATGCTGGCACGAGGCCCCAGAGTGCCGGCAGACCCCTCGCATTAAACGTCCCCGACCGCCCGGGCCCCGGCAGAACTGTTTATGTAACTGACTGGCTTTCTGAGAGAGGTTTTTAGCTACAACACATCATTGCGTAAATATTTGTGCTTCAACCGATTGCTGCTATGAGAGACGGCCAGATTGTGGGACTTTGTTTAAGGGTAAATACTATTCGTTTGAAAGAGGTTTTTTATTTATTTTTAAACATAATACTGGTGCTTGTTTGTGTGTTGCTTACTAGACCTGAACTATAGTGGCAACAAACACAACATTCAGAGAGAACGTGTATGACTGATTATTTCAGAACATTACAGTTACTAATGACTTATTTCTATATCCTATATCAACATTGATTAGAATTGATTCAAGGATACACATGAAAAAGCTTATTTAATTTCTTGAAATAAATAACAAATGAAATGATTCTTATTAACTGACCAAAGTATACAAATGTGAGAATTACACATTAACGCATACTTTTTATAGTTAGACTTATAATTCAGAAAAAACAAGAGTAATCCCTCACTTTACCTTTTCAAGGGAAGAGTAATTCAATAACTATAACTAATTACTTAGTAGCTAGTTACACTCAACACTGGTAATTAGTTACTTTTTCAAAGTAACTTAACCAACAATGTCTCTTGCCATGGCTGTTCTCATTTTTGGTACAGAAAATTCTCCTGATACTGTACTTGTTCTTATTTGACTAACATTGACTCCACTGTCTGATTTCATCAGTAAACAGAGGGTCTTTAAAGATCAGATCTGAGAGGTGAATCAGGATTGAACAGAGCAAGTCCACTGACCGCTGTAAGTGTTGTGATGTCAGTAGATCCTTGTGATCCTATGTTGATGTGTGTTGATTGTGTGTTCAGGTGAGTTCATGGGTGACGTGGCTCATCCTCACCGCGGGCTCTATGGAGGAAAAGAGGGAGGTCTTCTCGCATCTCGTCCACGTGGCAAAATGCTGCTGGGACATGGGCAACTACAACACGGTCATGGAGTTCCTGGCAGGCCTCAGGTACGATGTTATGCCTTCGAGTGCTTTTTTGTCTCCAAATAAATGTTGGCATTGGTAAAAATTTAAGTTGAAAGCTAATGGATGAGAGCTACAAAAGTCATAACATAAAGGAACAAAAGGAAGACTTGATAGAATCCGAAGGGTCTGTGATTTTGTCTGCTCATGGTTTATTCCCTCAGGTCTCGTAAAGTGCTAAAGATGTGGCAGTTTATGGAGCAGGCCGACATCGAGACCATGCGTGGGCTGAAAGACGCCATGGCTCAACACGAGTCGTCCTCTGAGTACAAAAAAGTGGTAAACCGTGCGCTCAACATCCCAGGATGCAAAGTGGTGCCGTTCTGCGGCGTCTTCCTGAAGGAACTCAGCGAAGCTCTCGACGGTGCTGCCAGCATTATTGGACTGAGTCCGTCTTTTGATTCTCAAGACGACTCTTTTGAGGTGAAGATTAAGTACTGATAATGACGACCACAGGAAATTAAATTTCCTGTTCAAATTGAATTGCCTTTTATGGTTACGATAATAATCCTGAGACCATTTTGGCAGACTCGAGCAATCATTGCCTTTTTCATTAACATTCAATACGAGTACTGAATCGCTTCCTGGCTTTCTGAAAAGTAGATTGAATCAAATGGGACAAAGACATTAAGTCACTCTGATGACTAATAAATGATTAAACCGAGGCTTTTAAAACCCCCAAATCCCTTAAGTCTATAGTTGGGCTTGTGTTCTTTTTGTGTGCTGAAGTTCTTCATACGCCCCACAGTTTATCGCAGACTATAACGGCCAGCAGCGTATCCTGGAGAGGGCCGGAAGTGACGGACTGCACAACTCGGACAAGGAGACGACGGTCAGTAACATTCTGCAGACGATCCGCAGCTGTAATCGAAGCCTGGAGACAGACGAGCCCGAGGAGAGGACTAGAGAAATCAACATCTGTCCAAAGAATTCCTTCAAAGACAAGATCAGAAACCAGTGAGTGTCTCTCATAAAAACATTTGTAAACAATCCAAAAGAAATTTTGTAACAGTTACACGTGTGTCAACCAATATCAAATTATTTTTTCCACGATAACCACGTAGAGAAAATCTTTTATTGAAGAGCGAAAGAATAAAGTGCTTTGCGTTTTTCTAAACCTCCAAAGACTGGCATGTTCCACATCTGTTTATTCATGTTAAGTCATGTTCAGAGCATTAGAGGTTGTGAGTTCTGTTAGTTCTCAAAGCTGTGGCTGGTTTGTCATCTGGAGGAAGGTGCTCATGTCGGTTGTTAATACTGTCTCTGGAAGATCTCTGGAGAATATCAGCGTCTGTCTTCGCAGACCTGAACAACCTGGCTTTGATGTATCTCTGTATAGCTTTACTTTTCTCCTCAGCGTCTCAGGAACATCTCATATATGCTCAACGCAATGCCACTAATGTATAAAAATAGAGCGTGCTGTGTTTGGGCACAGAAATGCATTTGGCCACGTGACTGCGGGTTCTGTCGTTTCTCAAACAACTGCCGTCTTTCTCTTCCGTTCTCTTCAAGGAAAGCTCCTGCTTCAGAGCGTGTCTTGTAAGTCGCTGGAATGTCGCATGGTTCACGGGTTAAACTAACAGGAACGTGTTTCTTTTGCACAAAGATGCGTGACTGCCCTGCTTTTGAGTTACAGACCCTCAAGAACCAGACCAATACTAAACCTAAACAAAGACACTTTGGTCTTAGAACCACCTTGAACCAGGTGGTCTTGAGGGCTCAAATAGAGGGTGCACTTCAGTATCGCATGTTCTGCAAAAATAATATTGCATTTGTGAGACACTGAGCAGTTCTATGGAAGAGTTCTGTTTATTACATCACTTGATTCCCATCTCTGTTTCACCTCTTGGAAATGTTCCTTGTGTCACTTCTGCAGGTTTTTGGTAGGAGACCTCTCCGATTCTGAAGGGGACCCACTTGAGCTGGTGAAGGACGTAGACCTCCAGGCCGCGGAGGAGGTCCACGGACCCTTTAGTCACGGCACGGAGCTCATCCCATGGTACGTGCTCTCACTGCAGCCGGATCTCCACCAGTTCCTCTTCCAGGGAGCGACGGTCATCCGCTACGACCCGGAGAGCCACCTCACGGCCCGCTGCCTTTTGCGTCTGCAGCCCGATAACTGTTTCCTTACATGGTCCAAACCCCACCGCATCAGCCTCCTGACTGGAAGATCCAGAGGCTTCGGGGGACCTCAGCCATCCCCAGACCACTTACCTCTGGGTCAACCCGTGCACTGCGGACTGTCCGACGGGCTCCTGGACCTGAACGTGGTGAAGGCCGTGTTTATGGGTCACCCCGCGGTGGACGTAAACGCTGTGTGCCTGCAACACAAACTGTGCAACATGAACGCCAGTGAGAACGCTTTGACGCTGCTCTATGGACTTCACACTACAGACAACAGACTGCTTCACTTTGTGGCGCCCAAACACACGGCACACATGCTGTACAAGGGCATTCAGGAACTGCTTGGAGCCATCAGGAAGATCAGAAGGTTTCCAGACCAGAGGCTGCAGTGGCTGCGCAGACAATACGTCAGCCTGTATCAGGTACAGTAAATGTCATTGACAGTTTACAGTTGTCTAGTCTACTCAATGTCTGTTCGTCACCGACTGCCTCGTGCTATTTCCCATTTTGCATAACTTGGCTAATGTGAAGTCATCTCGGGCTTTATTCTCCTACAGCTGAGTTCCAGTCATTGTTGTGTGATCTTATTATCTGTGGCGGTTATATTGCTTTAAAAATTGGTTTGTAGGAGGACAATAAATTTGAAGGTCCCACACTGGCCCAGGCCATTGAGCTGTTCGGCGGCCGGCGCTGGAATATGGGTGCCGGTGGCCCCGGATCTGCCAGCAAGAGTGCTGAGAAGAGCTCAGTGCAGAGAAACAGTCCGCTGGGCATGAACTCCAACATTAAAAAGAAGAAGAAAGCTTTAGTGAGGGTAAGGACATGAAGATCACAAGCTAACACGCTTTGTTTTGACACGGCTGTCACTGACATGGGTTCTGTTCACAGGGGGACAGTGGAGACGGTACTGATGATGAGATGATCTCACGCAAGACCAGGAGCTGTAAAGAATCTTTAGGAAGGAGAGAGTCAGACCCATCAGAAAGTGTAGAGCCCGAGGAAACTGGTGAGAAATACTGATCCTTACATGATGGAGGAATGTTAAGATTTCGGCTGGTTTAGGGACACATATTTTTTTGAATAACGAAAACAAAAAGAGGTCAGATGCATGATGTCTGCTCTGATGTTTCAGTAGAGGACTGCAGTTCCCTCGGCCTTCCCGGACCCTTTTCCTTATCTAACAGTAAAAGCCAGTCTCCCGGAGGCTCCTTGTCCAACTCCTCTTCCTCTGCATCGTCCTCTGGATCCTTTAGCGCAAACACCTCCACCCCACCACATCCCCATTCCTCCCCCAGCCTGCCCTGCAGCTCCAAAGGGCAACCGGGGTAAGACATCATTTACGCTGTTTAGATTAATACTATAAGGTAGGAAACTACTGCATGTTGTGGTCACGAAATGTTAATGGAATAGTTCACCAGTTTATTAAAATTCTCTTTTAATTTAATTTTGCGACATCCCAGATGTTTATGATTTCCTTTCTACTATTGAACGCGTCATCACAGTCTTGTGAAAAAGTTCCATTAAGTTCAAACATGGCGATGATAACGTTTGTACCAACTCAAATAAATCAAATATAAATAAATAATAACAAATAATCTTGTGCTTATGATGTAATAACAATTGCGATAATGTAATAATGAATTTATTATGTTTTGTATGACTAATTTAATGCCTTATGAAATGTAATTACCCTTTATGTAATTTAAACAATGCTTACAATACAATAATTACATTTCAATATAATACAATTGTGCACAAAATGTAAACATTCATTTCATTACATTTTATTTTATTTTATTTTATTTTATTTCATTACATTTTATTTTTATATGTAAATGTTTTGTCTCATCTACATCCGGATCTTTTATTTTTGTGGGGTTTTTTATCAACCGCGTATTATTTATCGATAGATCTGATTAAATTGGTGGTGTACTAACAGTAGTTTCTGGTGTTTGGTGGGGTCAGGGCCTGGAGCAGTAGAAGCTGGCACAGCCGGGGGAAAAGCTGCTTCAGGGGCTTTCAAGATCTCATGATCTCTGACAGCGTCATGAGCTTCGTTGAGTTTGTGGAGCTCTTCAAGTCTTTCAGGTTAAACACACAATTCCTCAAATAAACTGCGTCTGTGTTTTATAAAAGAAGGATTGTTGAAAATGTTCTCTTTTGTCGTGCGTCCAGCATTCGAAGTCGCAAGGATTTAAAGGAGCTGTTCGACATGTACGCCGTCCCTTGCAGCCGCTCGGGTCCTGACTCGGTCCCTCTCTACACCACCCTGAGGATCGATGACAAACTTACAGGACCCCAGCCGGATCTCGGTGTGCATCTGTCAATAGATTTGATTGTAATTGAGAAGTGAAGAAACGTTTTACGATCCAATCTCTCTGCAGATCTGCTGACCCGGAATGGCTCTGATCTGGGCCTTTTCATTCTGACACGTCAACAGATGTCCGACAACCAGAAGCAAATCTCAGACGCCATCGCCACTGCCAGCATAGTGACCAATGGCACCGGGGTGGAGAATTCTTCACTGGGAGTGCTGGGACTGGCCATCTCCCAGTTAAATGACTTTCTGGTCAACTGTCAGGGGGAACATCTGACCTACGACGAGATCCTGAGCATCATACAGGTGAGTCCACCCACCTTCTGTTTGTCTGTCAAAGTCGTTTAAGGGATTTGAAACTTTTGTCTAGAATAGAGTTGGTTGGCACAATCTTAACGTTCTGATTGGTGGTCTCCCTTTGCCGCCAACAACATGGACGACTGATTCTTTCTTTGTTGATCGACACTTGGATATTAAGAGTCTCACTGGCTCACAAATCACAGTGAAACATCGAATGATATGCATGCCAACTTAATAACATTTGATTTGTTTTTGTTTCTTTAGAAATTCGAGCCTTCCTCAAGTATGCGTCAGATGGGATGGATGTCCTTTGAAGGATTTGCCAGGTTTGGTTTTATTGAAACTTGCTTGACAAAATCATTTGGAGCAGCGATTTCTCGAACATTACTTATTAAAAATGATCGACAATGTGGATTTAAAGGGATGGTTCACCCAAAAAGGAAAATTCTTTCGTCATATACTCACCCTTATGACTTCTGCACAACACAAAAGAAGATATTTCAACATTGAACCACATTGACTTCCATTATCTGAAAAAAAAACCACGGACACATTTCTCAAAATATCTTCTATTGTGTTCCACTGAAAAAAAGTCCGTTTTTGAATGACATGAGAGTGGTGTGATCAGAAGTTTTACTTTTGGTTGAACTCTCGGCTACATCACACAGAAAGTCATCTCTAAAGCCACACATCTTCTTCTCAAGGTTTCTACTAGATAAGGACAACTTTGCCTGTAAGAACGAGGACTCTCAAGTGAATGTGGAGGAGCTCCAGTATCCTCTGTCGTACTATTACATCGAGTCCTCTCATAACACATACCTCACAGGCCATCAGCTGAAGGGAGAATCTTCAGTGGAGCTCTACAGTCAGGTACCTCCTCCATTGGCTTCTGTTTATCCTCACTGTCATCCAACCAAACCACTTCATAAATATACTTGACGTTCAGTGTTTCACATGCTGTACAGTTGAAGTCACGCGCATGTGAATGTAACGCCGGCCGGTGGTTGATTTATGGGTTGTGTCGCAGGTGTTGCTCCAGGGCTGTCGAAGCGTCGAGCTGGACTGTTGGGATGGAGATGACGGCATGCCTGTTATTTACCACGGACACACTCTCACAACTAAAGTCACCTTCAAGGTTGGCTTGGAAATGAAGATGGAATTCACTGTTCTGCTTCTTTAAAATTCCTTTAATGATCTGCTTTTGTAGATGTGCAGTTTTGTAGACGTAGTGTTGGAAAGCCCAAAACACAACTGTCTGTGGTTCATGCATTGAGCTTTTAACAGTTGTTTTAAGATTATCTTTTTTCAGTTTGTGTAGCTTTGTAGTTCTAGTAAAGTTGCACCGATGTGTTGGTCTGTATCGGTCGATAAAATCACTTTTTCTCACAACCCTCGGATTGTTTAAAAAAGTCGATGATCAGGGCTGAGACTCGAATCGGCAGATATCACGCTGAATAATCATCTATGGGTTTCGGTGGAAAATTTAAGTATCTGTGAATCTAAAGTTTTTTGGTTTTCCAGTTAATTTTGGGTTAGTTTTGCAAAATGTTTTATTAAAAACGTTTTTAGATAAAAACATTTTGAATACTATATTGGTTTACTTCTTAACTTCTGTTCTAGTTTTATTAATTTTCTGTTATAATTTTAGTGCATCAGCGCTATTTCAGTTTATTTCTAAGGCAACGTTTATATTTCCTTTATTTTATTTAAGTTTTTCAAATACTCAGATAGTTGTATTTCATTTGAATTATGTGAACAGAAATTTAAGGATAGTAATAATAGTTGTAATAACATCTTAATAACCATGAACAAAACAGACATCACAAATAACCCCATGAAAAAAAACATGGTAAACTTAAGCATTTACTAAAGCATACTGTAGTTAACTGCTGTATCCTCCTGTAATCACTCCTTTTTGTTAATGTCCTGTGTACAGTTTTCTGTAGTTAATACTGCTGTGTGCTTTTAAAGGTACCGAGGTAATGTAATGTTTGTATTTAATGTGCGTTTACTTCTGTTGTGTAGGATGTTGTTGAAGCCATCAATCGCACAGCCTTTGTGAACTCAGACATGCCGGTCATTCTGTCGATTGAAAACCACTGCTCGTTACCACAGCAACGCAAGATGGCCGAGATCTTTAAGGTATCTTTTCATTCACACGGATTTGTTGTGACCCAAAAATTTTTGGTTCAAGTTCATCCGGCAAATTCAGACATTGTTGTATGATGCTTTGATCTGTAAAAACCATAATGATAATATTTACATGCTTAGTCAACTTCTTGTTGTTTACATTGTACATTGAATTTGGGTGGTGTTGGTTCTCTAGATGCTGTAAATCTGTGTTCTCAGCGTCATTTTTAGAGGGTTTTTATCATTTCCGTCTTGTTAGCCATGTCGACATGTGTTTCCTGCGTCAGGTTAATCTTGTTTTCTTTTGCGTCCATCAGACGGTGTTTGGAGAGAAGCTGGTGACTACGTTTCTGTTGGAGAGCGATTTTGCGGACGAGCCTCGGCTTCCGTCACCCCTGCAGCTCCGCGGGAAAATCCTTCTGAAAAACAAGAAGTTGAAAGCACATCAGGCTCCGGTGGACATCCTCAAACAGAAGGTACATGAGGAACTGATCTCAGAGCGCTTTAATGTTTGTTATTAACCTTCAGAATATCACCTGAGCAAACTAATCCCGATGTGTACAAATCTGCATGTAATTACTCCCACAGGGACAGATTAAATACAGCACTGCATAAAGTCCCATCCACATTAAAACAACTAGAGAGAAACCTGTGAGGGGATCACACATGTCTGTATGTTTTCTGTGGCATACAGAATGGGATCAGTTTCAATCCGATAATAATTGAGATGCTTAGTACTAAAGACCCAGTATGCGGAGGACAATAACTATTGAATAAATGTGCAGACTTGTGTTCTCAAGTTCTTTGCGGGTCTTGACTAACTCGTTTTAAAACATTTGAAGTATGTACAGATATTAGTTGTTGGAGCATCGAAGTAAATGATCTTCTCTTGGTGTCTAAAGGCACATCAGCTGGCACATATGCAGGCTCAGGCCAACAGCAGCATGTCCAACGGCACAAACAGCGGACACAACGATGACGAAGAAGAGGACGAAGATGAATATGATTACGATTACGAGTCGCTGTCAGACGGTACGTGCATTTCATAGAACTAGCCTAGACTTTATTTAAAGTGATAATTGACCCAAAAAATTGAAATTCTGTTATCATTTACTCTTACTTAGATGGTTCCAAACCTGTACCAATGTCTTTGTTCTGCTAAACGCAAAGGAAGATATTTGAAAGAATGTCAGTAACCGAGCAGATCTCCCCCATTTTACTGCCATAGTAGGGAAAATAAAAACTATGGGAGGGGACGAGATCTGCGCGGTTACTGACATTCTTCCAAATATCTTATTTTGTGTGTATTGAAACAAAGACATTTATGCAGGTTTGGAACAAGCTGTGGGTGAGTAAATGATGAGAGAATTTTTATTTTTGGGTGAACTGTCCCTTTAAGGGTGAAGTGGGTAGTTGTTACGATGTTCACATACAGTGATTTCTACCTTTCCACTCTAAAGCCTGTGGAGTACTTCGTTTTTTACGCGTACAGCCGAACTCACATCCTATACGCAGACACACTGGTTTATACGCATGCGCATTACAAAGTAATATGTCTCCGGGCCTACAAGGGTGAAGTTTTCGTTGCTTCCAGGACACAGTTGCCGCCTGGTGGTTACTGCAAGAAATGGAATGTGCATGCGCAACAAAATTCCGGCGATGCGCGTACTATTATGATGTCGAAATTTGCGTCACACTGTACGCTGTCCGTGAAAAGGAAACTATACTCCAGGCTTAACAGAAAGAGCAACTCGTACTAAAGTCTTAAAACTGTGAGACGGAAAATAAAACCTGGTTGGAGATTTCAGACATAAGCATTGGCTAAACATATGCTGAGTTCGGAAACTGTGGAGAAATGCAACGACACTAGCAGTGTAAAAATGACACTTTTGAGTTGCAGTTATTGAATGTCATTTGTGTTAACTAACACTTTCAAGACCTTTACCTGCTCAGGCAGGATATCTCCTCCTTGTATTCTTCATATTTCTGTCTTGTTTCATGTAGCTGATGTCCTCAATGCTTCTACTGCTTCTTATGGCCAGGAAGGTAAAACCCTCAGTGTGTGTGTGTGTGTTTGAACCGCTTGTGTGTGTCTGCTCTGATTTGATTGCTTGAGTTTGGAGGGAATAAATCAGCGCTGATGTGTTTTGTAATGATGGTTGTCAGAGGCGGTGAGGGACGTTGAATCTGCTCTATCATGAGTACATGAGTATATGGAGCGGTCAGACGGGCAGTTTTACATATAAACAAGCCATTCCAAACTCGGCCTCTGTCTTCCCAGCTCTTGTTGTTTTGGAACGCTTGCGGCACTGGCTCGTCGATGGGGGAAAACAAAGCCATCTGCTTTCTCAGGCCTTGAGATGCTCTCGCTTAAAAGAGACTTTGTTCTTTCCCATACGGACGTCCCCAGAGATGCAGCTTTGAGTTGTGCAGCAAATCGAGTTTACCTTCAAATCATGCTGACGTCACACGGGTCGTTCCGCAACTGATGTGGATTGACATGAATCCTACGCTGGTGTACTGCTTTTCTCTTAAAGGCACAATATGTAAGATTCGTTGCATAACCAAAAAACAGTAAAGCGGTGTTTTGTATTCCGATGGGTTTGATGGCATTATTCCACATGTTTCCAACCAAATTGAAAGAAATCCATCATTAAATGTATAATTTAGGATGCCGCTCAGGATTAGAACAGTTTCTAGAGAGGACTTTTGTTTTGTAATACTTTCCCCTGTCATTGATCTAAAAATCCCATCATTTATCAGTTTTTTTAAGTAGGTTGTTGAATGACCCGTGTGCGCTTTGCAAGGTGCTCATCGAAAAAAATCATTTAAATTAATATTTTTCTTTGGTTTTAATCGCTTTGCTTTTTGTTTCGGACAAATCCATGAAATGCTTGTCGGTTACGACGTAAAACCGTTTCTTAATCTTTTCTTATCTGCAGACAATATTCTGGACGACAAACCAGAGAGCAAGTCATCCACAGAGAAACTTCAGTACGAGTCCAACGACGAGATGCCCAAACGCTTTAAGAAAGCAGGAAGCAAAGGAAAGGTCCGTAAACAATAGAAAAACAAAACTTTGTTACTTTGTGTTGAAGAGGGACGACATGATCTCATGTTGCTTATTGGCTCTTGCAGATGTTTGACATGGAGTTGGGGGAGGAGTTTTATCTGCCACAGAATGAGAAAGAGAGCAGACAGATCGCACAAGAGCTCTCAGACCTCATCATCTACTGTCAGGCCGTCAAATTCCCAGGTGCTCAAATTCATGTTTCTCAGTGTTTGCTGGTATTGAGCATTATAGGCCAAAATTCACCAGTTACACCAAAAGTGAGACTTCATGAGTTTGTGCAAAACTTGAATCATGTTTTACAGAGTGATTTGAAACTGTTCCAAACAAAGCTTTATTTGTTACCAAGAAATTGCTTGGAACTGACAAATTTAGAAATAGTTTAGAAATCGTTTCTAAATTAGGGCTGTTCAACGATTAATCGCATCCAGAATAGACGTTTGTATTTCTAATATAACAATACGCATGCATGTATATATTTAAGAAAAACATAAAAACGAATAAATGTTATTTAAAGTATTTTCTAAATATATACAGAAATGTGTTTTTGAATACAAAATAAATATTCATAGTGCACAGACATATTATTATGTAAAAACAAACGTGATGCGATTAATTTACGATTAATTGTTGAACAGCCCTATTCTAAATCAGAACTTTATTTACAACTAGATTTTGTTTTTGTTGAAATGTTCAATATCGTATTTGGACTCTCTGTAGGTTAGCATCTTAAACGTCTTAAAGGGATAGTTCACATCAAAATGGGAATGCTTTAATCATTTATTCTCCCTCATGTCATTCCAAACCTGTTTAATGTTATTTTGAAACCTTTAATAAACAAACAACATTTACTTCCATTAACTTCCCTTGTATAAACACAAAACCACCGCAACGTTTCTCAAAATATTTCCTTTTGTGTACACCAAAGAGAGAGTCCGAGGCAGGTTTGGAATAACATGAGGGTGAAAAAAATTGACAGAATTGTTATTTTGTTAACTTTGTTATTTATTGTTAACTATCCCTTTAATAAAACGTCACATTAATATTGACCATTGGCACTAGTTATGTTGGAAGGTAAAATTCATGATCCAGCACACGTGTGAACCGTGGAATTAGCTGACTTGGTGTAATAAGTCTGGTAAATGAGATTCAGGTGTTTGACTCTGTTGGAAACTGGAATGGTCCCGGAGGTAAAGCTTGTATAAACAAGGACTCTTAAACTAGCGACTGCTGGAGAAATGTAAACCCTGCAGTGTGACCTCACTTATGTGTTTGTTTGTGTTGCTGTGCGTGGGAATCAGGCCTCTCCACGCTCTCCCCGTCAGCCTCCGGCAGAGGAAAGGACCGAAAGAGTCGGAAGTCCATATTTGGCAGCGCTCCGGCGCGCGGGAGCCCCGGGGAGCCTGTGACGTTGGTCCGAGCACCAGGAAAAGGTAGGGACCGGCTTGGGGATGCAGAACACCCACTTCGAGGGCTCGTGGGAGAAATACGCTCAAGTTTTCCATTATTTTCATGTCTCTCGAAAGCACATAAAAATGCCTTTCTATGGAATATTTCCAGCGACTGGCGGTCTGAGAAAATAAGGATGTACAGTTTGAGCACAAGCACTTTCAGAGGGCAAGTGTCTCTACTTGAGCTTCTTTGAAGTAAAAGCCTTCGGGAATGTGAACTTTACGACAAAAGTTCCGTTTATAAAAGCCCAAAGTTTGCGGGAATCTTCAATGGCGATAAACGCATTCTCATTCTGTTTTGTTTCATCTCATATAGTATTTATTTAAAAAGCTCATTCATTGTTAACACTTTCATTGGTTAAGCTTGGTTGTATATAGAGTAGTCCGCAAAAAAACTTGACCGTAAAATCAATGTTCTCGTGTCTTGGCAGGCGCTGTGGATGGGGTTCGGGGAAACTGGGATGACCAGACGTCTCAAACGCTGAGCCCGAGCACCTCTCTCAGCGCTATCATCCGCACACCAAAATGCTACCACATCTCCTCGGTCAACGAGAACGCAGCCAAGCGCTTGTGTCGCCGCTACTCGCAAAAACTCATCCAGCACACCAGCTGTCAGCTGCTGCGGACGTACCCCGCCGCCACCCGCATCGACTCCACCAACCCCAATCCACTCATCTTCTGGCTGCATGGAATTCAACTGGTCGCTCTCAACTACCAGACAGACGGTAAAGAGTCTTTAAAAGGGGCATATGGCGTGATTATGTGTTTTTCTGCGTCTTTGGTCTGTTTTGAGTTGCCAATCCATGTATTCAATTGCACAAATGAAAGTGTCGGAACAAAAGATGCATGGTGTCTAAAAGTGAATGCTCACCCAGATCTGCCTGAAACACCTCGTGTAACCACACCCCCCCAAATCTACCTCAGTTCCTTGTATGATTTGACTAAGACCACCCAAATGCATATGCAAGTAAGGTGGGCGTACCTGTCAGTACAATTGAAGAGGAACGAAATGTTCCAAATATGGTAAGAGGCGCTACATTTCCATCTTACGCTTTGAGTATTCCACCAATCACTACGTACTGGGTAACTGGCCAATCAGAGCACACCTCGCTTTTCAGAGCCATGATGAGCTTTGTAAAAAATCTGTGCGTTTCAGAGAGGCGGGGCAAAGAGGAGATACAAACATGCACTTTGTGTTCAAAATACAACATTTTTGAAACCCCTTTAATTTCGGCCTCTCTATCGCCATCTCTGTCTGAAACGTAAAACTGCAGTTTGCATTATGTACTTGTGGGTACATTTCCGGTCCAAATGTACAAGATAGCTCGATCTACAGTATAAATCATTATTAGAATCAGGAGACCGTTTAAGTTGAATAAATAACGAAAAAAATCTAAAAAGTTACGTATTGTAGCTTTAACAAAACCTAATACAATATTATATAAATCAATGTTTTAGAGATTTTTTTCATGTTTTCCTTGTGAAAAGATTTCTTGATGTGTAGAGTGTTTGTGTGACTCAAGTAGTATGTGTTGTGTATTTGTCTCTCAGATCTGCCAATACAGCTGAACGCCGCTCTGTTTGAAGCGAACTGTCACTGTGGGTACGTCCTAAAGCCTCCGGTCCTATGGGAGCCCACCTGTCCGCTTTACCAACAGTTCTGTCCTCTGGACCGTGACCTTGAGAACATGACCCCCGCTCTCTACTCTCTCACTGTGAGCCACACACACACACCGGTGCTTTCACAGAATACATCACACTGTCAGACTCTTGCACACAGACTCATTAAGTGATGTGCCCACAGATCGTGTCGGGACAGAACGTGTGTCCCGGGAACTCAAACGGCAGTCCCTGTGTAGAGGTGGAGGTGCTGGGGATGCCGGCGGACAGCTGTCATTTCCGCACCAAACCCATCCACCGCAACACGCTCAACCCTATGTGGAACGAACACTTTCAGTTTCAGGCACACTTTGAGGATTTGGCTTTTCTGCGTGTGGCTGTGGTGGAGAATAACAGCTCACAGGTGACGGCTCAGAGGATTCTGCCCCTCAAGAACCTCAGAGCAGGTGAGAGACGCATCTGAACCGTCCAATCACAGCTGATTCTGTTCTTGCGGGGCGGGTGGTGTGTCTTGACTGATGAGGATGTCAGCTTTTCATTTGATTCCATTTTGATGATGTGGTGTTTGCGGTCGTATGAAGTGTAGATTGTGTTGTATTAGGTTACAGACACATGCAGCTGAGGAACCTGCACAATGAACCTCTGGAGATCTCCGGTCTGTTCATCTTCAGCCGTAGGACGGAGGAGACGCCCGCTGGAGGACGGCTTCCTGCATCTGTGGTGAGAGACCTTTACAAACCATTCACAAAGCCGAGAGAAGATCAGTTCACATCTCTTTCACGTGATGTTCACTTCTCTCAATACCACACAGAGTGTCATTGGTATCATACAGTTTGTATATGCAACATGAATGTGTGTTTAATATACAGTCAAGGATGTAACGGATGTGAACGGTTTGTGGTTGGAGATCAGTGATTTTTAGGGGGTGGAGCAGATGTTTTATTGAGCTGAAAGCTGTAGGTAGGAGTTTTCATGTCATCTCTGGGCAGGAGAAATAAAACTGTTTACATTACACGCTCCTCTATATAATGACTGCGAGCTCCTCAAGGGAACGGACGCTATGTTTAGGAAAACATTGTTTGAATGTTTCTGATGTTTTGAATACTTTGGAGCGAGCTGCATTCCTGCCCCTCCGATCACTGCCATCCAGCACAGCTCAGGGAATCATAGACACAAACACAATACGAGTTATTATTTTATTCAGTCAAACTGTCAGGAGTCATTGAGTTGTTCTAAGTGAATCTCACAAAGATGCTTTGATCCAGAACAGGGTCTCATTCACGAAGCATGCGTACCAACGCTTTCTCGAACAAATCATGATTCACAAAAACTTTCGTACTAAAATGTATTCTAAATATAAGAGAAAAGATAGGAACAGCTGGAAGCACACGTACGCGAAAATCAGCAGTCTATTTCTTCCCTTCTCTCTCTTTCTCTCTCTCAGACAAAATGCATGTTTCATTTTAGGATAATATTATATATTTGAAATAATATGGACAACAAAACCAGTCTTATGGGTCAATTTTTCGAAATTGAGATTTGTTCATAATCTGAAAACTGAATAATTAAGCGTTCTATGGATGTATGTGTTGTTAGGATAAGACAATATCTGGCAGAGATACGAAGGTTAAAAACTCTGGTATCTGAGGGAGCAAAAAACTAAATATTGAGAAAATTGCTTTGAAGTTGTTAATTAGCGGCGCTGTTGCAGGCCATCTACTCGCAGAAATAAAGTTTTTATATATTTAAGGTAGGAAATTTACTAAATATCTTCATGGTGCATGATCTCTACTTAATATCCTAATGATTTTTGGCATAAAATAAATATAATTTTGACCCAGTTTTTATTTTCTACAAATAGATGCAAAATAATGCAAATAGAAACAATGTTTTGATTTGAAATTTGGGAGATTTTTTTTAGAACACAGAATGAAATTTTACCAAAACACAGTGTAACAATTTTTTTGTAAGATTTTAAGTTGCGTTATAAAGTTTATCATTCAGAATACAAAATCACATTAGTTTTTTTATCATTGACAGGACTCACAAAAGACAAAAAAATATTTTCACACATTTATACATTTGGGTAGTATTGCAGAAATGACAAAATACTGACGTAACGCTGAGCTCAAAAAAACAGTTTAAAGATCCGGTTGAAAGCGCAGTTTCTGCCGATCTCATTTTAATCTTGAGTACCTATAGAGTAGTATTGCATACTTTGTATCTTCGAAGAGCCAACAAAACACAGAGATATGACTTTATTTGTCCGGCATCTTTTAACTCTGGGATCGCGCCATCTATCAGTTTCAAACGATCTCCAAATCCAGCGTTATATCCACCGTTTATATAACATTCATCACTGAAATGCAGAGAGCAAACCGACACAGCTCAACTTCTCTCACTATCGCAAGAGTAACGAGCGTAACAGGCCCACAGCGCAGCCAGTCTTTATGGTAGTTGGGTCTTACTGTCGGTTGACGCATGGGCGTGGGTGTGCTTTTCGGGGAGACTTTCCCAATAAGGGACTAAGAAAAGTTGTTACGAAACGTAATGTTTTTCATGTTCGAAAAAAAACTTTGCAAAGCCTATATGAACCTTTGGGGAGTGTATCGAGCACAGAAATACTACATAATACGTACAATTCATTTTTTTGACAAGTTGACCATGTTAAGCATCAGAAAAATACAAAGAATGAATGAAACCGTGTTGAATCCCCCCTTTAACATAAAAATGAGAAGTGTCCATTTAATGGTTTTTGTCTTTTATGGCTAATACTGTCCTCATGAATCAAGTTCCAGACGTTAGTCACCCATCATCGTTTCATCCCATCTTCATCTGTGCTACAGACATTTCTAGAATGTTCTACAATAATGTTTTGAAATATTTTTTTAATATGTAGGAAATTAGATTTTTTTTGTTTATTTGCAATATACCGAGATATTGTAATTAATGATATATATAATATATTATAATATATTTATAGTATAAAAATAACTATAAAAAGATCGGACGAAACAACAATTTGTTACACTGTGTAAATAGAAAATCAGAAATACTGTAGTTGTTTTACTAAAGACGTTTAAGACAGGATAGTCATATAAAAACCCTGTATTATTGCACATATTTTCTGTAAATTTCCATAGCTTTTGACAGTTGAATTTAACTTTTTCGATCCGTCATGATTACTGGACAAAGGTTTTCAAGCCATTTTGACAAAGACATTTGCACACACGAAGATCAATATCAATCAGAAGAGATGTCTTGGAGGTTGGCAAAAATGGACATGTCAAACTTCCTTGACACCTCTGAGTTTTCTGTGACTAAAATCCTCTTTCTGTTTTTTTCTGTTAGCTGTTCAGCACGGAGGAGAGACGAGCATCCCAGCAGCACAAGGTGACGGTGTACGGAGCTCCTGGTCCTGAGCCCTTCAGTGTCATGTGTGTGGATGAATACACCACAGCTAAACAACTCCTGGAGTCTGTAAGATCAACACACAACAAACGTTCACACACAAGAACAATAAGACTCCAGCGATTGACTTTCATTAGGACGGTGTAGTGTGTGTATAATAATCAGACCGCCGCTGATAAACTCTCTCTCTCCAGCTGTTTCCAACCGCTTCCTCAAAATACTTTCTGATGGAGGAGAGAACGCCGCTGTCCAGAGAGAAGAAAGCAGCGCAGCAGCGCCCCCTGTCCAGCGATGAGATGATCATGAGACTTGTGCACAGCTGGCAGCCGGAGGACGGATATGTGGGCAGAATATACCTAAAGACCAGAGAGGAGGTACAGTACTCTGTCCAGAGACAGATTTCACAACCCTTCAACCTTTCTTTGCACATTCGCCATTAAATTCTTGATCTCCTGCTCCCCCTGGTGGCTGATTCAGAACATGAATGAGAAGAACATGTTGTCGGATGGTGTGGAGGAGGTGAGCGGTACAGAAGATGACACGTTCTTGGTTCAGGTCCACGACGTCTCTCCCGAGCAGCCTCACACTGTCATCAAGGTCCCGCGGTACAGCACGGCCCAGGACATCATCCAGCAGGTCAGAACATCTCCACAGCTCCACCTGAACATCTGATGTCCTGCTGTCAGCGTCTGTGACCCGCTGTCTTCTGTTACAGACCCTCAGCAAAGCCAAATACTCTCTGAGCATTCTCAGCAACCCCAACCCATGTGAGTACGTCCTGATGGAGGAGCTGACCAAAGACACGGGCGGGAAGAAGTCATCGGCGGGGAAAGCGTGTCAGCGCGTCCTGCAGGACCACGAGTGTGTGTTTCAGGCTCAGAGTCGATGGAAAGGAGCCGGACGATTTATTCTCAAACTTAAAGAGCAGGTGACGGCAAACACAGAGAAACATGACAGCGTTCAGTCATCATCAACACTATAGAAATGAGAAAACATTGCCTCTCTATCGCCATCTCTGTTTGAAATGCTAAATTGCAGGTTACTTTACCTTATTATGTTTGCTTGGTTTGAAGTGATATATTATTTGATATAATATAGTGAAAATACAAGTCTAAAATGTGATTTCTAATATGCCATACAAAAAACATTCAAATTCATTTTAAAGTATATTTAAAAACTGAAAATTTCGTCAATATACATGTTATTTCTGCGAAAAAAGAAATCATCAGTTTCTGTCTCTCTGTTATCAGCATCAGCTTTAAATTTTGACTATATGTAACTTTTGGAAATATTGACATCATTCTTGCCGAAAATACAAAATTTACATTTGTGATATTTCGAAAATGTCAGTATATCTTGCAGGCTTACAGAGAGCTCACCATTGACTGTTTTGATATTTTAAGTACTTGATCAAAAAAAAGTGTTCAGTTTTAACGCCCAAAAATGAACAGTGATTTAAACTATTTAATGGTAGTCTATATTTTAAAAATTTTTTTGAATAATTTTTATTAATGTCACAATTTAAGATTTTTACTACACAGTTTTTGTGCCAGAGAGATAATATTCTTTTCGAATAAAAGTGTTTGTAATAATGAAAAATTATATTGAAAATAAATGAAAAATATATTTTTATTAAACAATGCTATCTGTCAAATTCGTCTATGATTTTGTTTATTTTTAGGGCTGTCAAACGATTAATCGTGATTAATCGCATCCAGCATAAAAGTCTGTGTTTACATAATGTATGTCTGTGTACTGTGTATATCAATTTAGTATTTATAAACACATACATGTACACTTAATGTATACATTTAGAAAATGTTTACATCTATGTATTTATTTTTGAAAATCATTTTAATTATATGTAAATATTTATTAATATCAAACCTGTTCTTTTTCTTAAATAAATGCGTATGTTTTTATAAATTCAAAATTAAAATGCACAGAACACATAGATTGTTATCCCAAACTTTTAATCTGGATGCGATTAATCGTGATTATTTATTTTATTTTACGATTGTAGGAAGGAGTAGAGAAAGGGTGTATAACCAAATAAAAAAATGGATATTTTAATAATTTACAGTTTTAGCATACGTGCATTAAACTAGGTATTAATAATTGTGGGTTTTAATGCTTTACCTCGATACCCCTAATCACAAAAAGATTTACAAACTTGGGTTTCAAAACATGCTGATATGTCTCACATCCATCTTCTGTGACCTTGTGTTTCTATATCCAGGCTGTCTCTCTCTCTCAGCGGAGCTCTGAATGTTCTCATGTGACATTGAGTTTTCTGCTCATGTGTTCTCTCAGATGGCTCGTGAGGACAGACGGAAGGGCGTTTCGTTTGCCAGCGAGTTGAGGAAACTGACGGGTAGGAGCCGCAGTGTGACGGTGAACCCCTGCAGTCCATCCACTCAGGACGCCGCACACAGTAAGGAAGAGAAGGTTGCATGTCCCGGCATGATGTCACTGCGTGAGCTCACAGAGTGAAGAAGAGTCTGCTGTGTGTGTGTGTGCAGTACTGCAGCCGTCGCAGGTATTAACACAAACTACACACACAACCTGCCTTCACATTATATTGTGTGCAAGTCTATAACACTGGCTTTTCTAATTGGTTTGGAGTCAACTTACACATTACTGATCGTTTACTCAACTTCATGTCAATCCAACTGGAAACATTCATTTCAGCTTTATAAACCATCACACACATCTGACATTTCAAATGTCTGTTGTCAGATCTTATACCGTTAGCTTCAGTGAGATGACCTCTAGAGCAGTGGTTCCCAAAGTGGGTACCGTGACAACTGACTAGGGGTGCCGCCGAATCTTAGCTTTTTTCCAGTAACAAATAAAAATATATCAAAACACCAACATATGAGCATGTCCAAACGAAACTGAAAATACGCAAAAAATGTAAAGTTTAAATATGTTTTCACCGCCACTTGGACTGTTCCCAGGAGAGAATCAGCTCCGCCAATGGTGTCAGAATTCTGATATAGATTAAACGTGTTTATATCCCAACGCTGTGTTTGACGGCGCTTTAAACTGTAATGCAGCCTCAAAATGCGGCATCTTGTTTCCAAACGCCGTAAAAACCGTGCGAAAAGCTGTCTATAGTGCCGTATTGAACGGCGTTTTCAGGTGCCCGAAAAGCGCCACCTTTTGTGCCGCTGGCTTGCCATATGACGGTGTAAAAAACGCAGTTTTGGTGGCGTTATTTGTGGCGTTTTGCCTGCCGTATAATGAACCCTCCCGCTGGTTTCCACAAGCGTTCTCACCCTATCACTGATGAACTGAGCCAGACCAGACCAATTTATCATGTAATACCTTTGAATATACAGGAAATTATGTGCGCAGTGTTACAGTTACTGTACCTCTGCTAACATTGAACATATCATAGCTTGCTTTCTAAAGGAAGGACTTTTTCTTTTTGGAAATGTAAAGTTACACAGCGTGGTAACTTGAAATAATGCTTTTTTTATTGACGAAAATTTCCACAGCCGTATCAACATCACTTAACGACTTGCACTTGACTTTGCTGCTAAAGCCAACTGAACTCACACATCAGAGCAGTGGACTTTCTTGCTATAAACAGGACAAACTAACAGTAAAGACTTACAGTGTTTTTGTCCATTCTTTATTCAGTATGTAATATTAGTTTCCATATTACAGAAATTGAAAGTGAAAAAAAGTGACCTATTTGTTGAGTAACTATAAGGATATAGTTTTGACTATAAGGATAGCATTGACTATGATGATATTAATGTTACATTTACATTTGGTCATTTAGCAGACGCTTTTATCCAATGCGACTTACATGTGGGGTAGGCAATTGGGACAGCATAAGTACAACAAAAGCATAAGTGCAATCAAAAAATATGGTCTCATATAACCTAACACAGTATACAGAACTTTTTTTCTTTTTCTTTTTTTCTTTATAAAGAGTATAGAAGAAAATAGAGTCAGAACAGATCAGTCAGATGTTGACGGAAGAGATATGTTTTCAGACGTTTCTTAAAGATGGTTACAGAATCTGCAGATCTTGTAGCAGCAGGCAGATCATTCCACATAGGTGGAACAGATCCGGAGAAGGTGCGCGAGAGAGATTTTTTACCTTTTTGGGATGGTACCACAAGACGCTGTTCGTTTGCAGAGCGTAGGCATCTGGCGGGTACATATGTCTGGAGTAGCGAGTGAAGATAAGGTGGTGCCGAACCAGTGGTGGTTCTTGTAGGCCAGGAGCAGAGTCTTGAATTTGATTCGAGCAACTATAGGGAGCCAATGTAGCTTAATGAATAGAGGAGTGACATGTGCTCTCTTCGGTTCATTAAAGATAACTCTTGCATTCTGGATCATCTGTAGAGGTTTGGTTGTGCAAGCTGGAAGTCCACCCAGTAGCGCATTGCATTAGTCCAGTCTGGACAGGACCAGAGCCTGTACTAGGACTTGCGTAGCATGCTCTGATAGGAAGGGTCTAATTTTCATAATATTGTAGAGAATGAATCTACAGGACCAGGCGGTGCTGGCAACTTGATCTGTGAAGTTGAGCTGATCATCGATCAGCACTCCCAGGTTTCTTGCCTTTCTGGAAGATGTGTTGGTTGATGAGCCCAGTTGAATGGAGAGGCTGTGATGAGTCTTTGTATCGCCCGGGATTGCAAGCAGTTCTGTTTTTGAAAGGTTCAGCTGCAGGTGATGGTCATTCATCCAGAGCGAGATGTCGGCTAGGCAAGCTGAGATGCGTGCAGAAACTGTCAGATCGTCTGGGCGAAAAGAAAGGTAGAGTTGTCTATCATCCGCATAGCAGTGATAGGAAAAGCCATGTTTCCGGATGACAGAGCGTAGGGATGACATGTATACAAAGAATAGCAACGGACCAAGCACTGAACCCTGAGGCACACCTGTGTTGAGATGTTGGGACTCAGACACCTCTCCTCTCCAAGATACTCTAAAGGACCTACCCGAGAGGTAAGACCTGAACCATTGTAGCACCATTCCGGAGACCCCCATAGTCTTGAGGGTGGACAGGAGAATGTGATGGTTAACGGTGTCAAAGGCGGCAGATAGGTCCAGTAGGATGAGAACAGACGAGTTAGAGGAAGCTCTTTCCAGTCTCAGGGCTTCAATGACAGAGAGCAGCGCAGTTTCAGTGGAATGACCGCTCTTGAAACCCGACTGGCTGCTGTCTAGGAGGTTGTTCTGGGCGAGAAAGGATGAGAGCTGAATGTTGCGCAATGCTTGTAATGTAATAAGCATCAACTAATTAACTAATATAAATGCTTTGCCATTGATTTACCCCCGTAAAGAGACTGACACTATATAATGTTTGGAAACGCAAAGAAGCTTCTGTTACTAAAATAAACAGCCGCATTTCCATTTGAAATAAAAAAATATTATGCATTCTTTTCTATTATTCAGCACATGGAAACATGTGCGGGTTTCAGTGCCGCTGGCGTATATTTAAAAAACATTTAAAAAGCCCATCATTTTAATGCACAGATTTAGGCTATTGTAGGCCAAATAAAGTGCATTCATTATATTACTGTAAAAGTGGCATATGTCCACTTCAAGCAAAGCGAAGCTCTGACGTTTGGGCATACAGTAAAAGAGAAGATAATGTGTGGGACATGATTGATGTTAAGAGTTATTCAAAGATAAGCAAGCAGCAGTGAAGAAGAATGAGCGGAAGAATGATTTGGTAGCCTTTTGTGAGCTACCGGGTGCCGTTCATACTGAGCACAAGGTTCAATTTTTGGGTTATAATTATATAATGTTTTTTAATGACGAACACAGCAGTTTTAAATGAAAAAATATATAGGCTATTGTTGTCATTTATTTAATGCGGAACAACAGGTATAATTACAACAAAGTGTTTCCTTTATGAAAAATAAGTTAAATATAACTTGTGAAATGAAAATAAATAAAAGCTAATTGTTTAGTCTGCATTGCAAACTTAACAAAATTAAGCCAATTTATGCAGCCAAAGTATGTGTGCAAAACAAATACAACACAAAAGCGTTGTATTATAAGGTGTGGCTTTTGCATTGATATATTACTCATCATTTTACTTATAACAAGCTATTTCCACAACAAACGTCTATAAGTTTCTTAATCAAAAATGCTGTGTGCTTGTAAAATGATATAGAACAAAAGCATTTTTGTTAACTTTATTAACGGAGAAAAACGTTAGTAAAGCAGACTGCACATAATAATGTAATAATCATTTTCATATTGTTTCATAATTATTTCTAAATGTTTGGGTGAAAGTCAGTTCCACACATGGAAGCGTCAGTCTCTTCAGGGAGGTAAATAGCAATATGTCCCGTAATGTCCGTGGTCGCGTGCTAATGCAGTTTAAGTGGGCAGGTGATGTGCGTTGAGGTGATTATTTAAAGGCTGTTGGTGATGCTGTCTGCACGGTGTCGGAAATATATTGTTGTGGAAGAAGACTTCCTATTCCTGACTTTCTTTCTATATCGTCCACGCATTAAATGCTTAAATAGAAAGAAATAAACTACCCTGCGATACATAATAAGACGCATAACGATGTAAAAATATATGAGGGACTCAATCCGGCAAATGACGAAACACACGAATGCAAGCCAACCAATCTAATCACTCCACTGACCACATCAACTTGTGATTGTCACATACGTTTAGTGATATAACAGACGTGTTTATACAAAGCAACTTCAGGGAGCAATAAGCCAAAGTGTGTCATACAAGAGCAATAATAAAATTGGTGCTCATACAAAGTTAGTTTCTACAAAAGCCAAACTAATATCTGTTATGAAAAAGAGACAATGACCACTTCATAAGCACCCTTAAAGGGAATGTTGCAAAAAATGTTTACGTTTAACTCTGTCTGACCTTAATCCTTATAGCCAAACACGAATGATTTCTGGTGTTGGAAATTAGCTAATAGAATATATCCACCCTTTACTTTTTTGCTTTTCACGTATGGAATTAATTGGGGACTATATGTAATAAGCATGGATACATACACTGGGATTGGAATGCTATAATTGCCGACCACGCTGGATAACTTTACATTTCCAAAAAGAAAAAGTCCTTCCTTTAGAAAGCAAGCTATGATATGTTCAATGTTAGCAGAGGTACAGTAACTGTAACACTGAGCACATAATATCCTGTATATTCAAAGGCATTACATGATAAATTGGTCTGGTCTTAGATTGCTGTGCGGAGTGTGAGCGTCTGAGCGAGTTTGCGGCGTGTTTGAGTGAGTTGATTCTTTCTTCTTTTCTTTTTCCTTATTTCGATTTTGGTGTAGTGTAGATTCAATTGTTGTGTATTTTTAACACCAAAGGGTAGTAAAAATGGGGACAAATTCAGATGGTTGTGTCTCCTTAACCGCTACGCACGGGTGCAAATGTTTACCTGACGATACAATAACAGTCGAGGATTGTTTAGTTGCGATTGGCAGTGAAGTTGGAGCTCGTAATATTGTGTCCGCTTCCAGGATGAATAAAGCGGTGGTAGTTTTCTTGAAAGAAGTTTCTTTTGTTCAGCATTTAGTCGAGTTTGGGTTGACCATAAGAGATACTTTTCTACCATTTTTTGCGATGTCGAATCCTTCTAAGAAGGTTATACTTTCAAATGTACCTCCATTCATTTTCTCCATGTATAAATGATCAACCAGTTATGTTTGAGATAGTACCTGGTCGACTCATAAGAGCTGATGTTACCATTGGTGTTAATAAGTTTTCCTTTTTTTTTCTGTATACGCTATAAATGTTGGTCGAGAGCGCATTACATATTTTAGAAAGTTGTCCGATGCTCTCTCACAGTGTCTTCAGGAGAATATTGTTGTAGTAGGAGGAGATTTTAACTGTACATTAGATCCTGGCAAAGATAGAAATCATGAAGAACCTCATCCACGTTCTGCTGAAACTTTAAAAAATATTATTAATTATCATGATTTTGTTGACTTATGGAGAGAGAGTCATCCAGGGGATAAACAATACAGCTGGTTAAAAACAAACTCAAATTCCCTGTCTGGAGCAAGACTTGACCGGTTTTAAGTTACAAAAGATAATAAAGATAGATTTTATAACAGTTCAATAGTCCCCTCCTTTTTATCTGATCATCATTATATTTCCTTTTATGAGGACCTCTACTGTACCGAAGAGTGTGATGAAACAGCCATTGAACAAGTTTTGTGTGACCTACCACAACTATCAGGAGAAGATTGTAAAGATCTTGAGAATTTCATTTCCATTGATGAACTTTCTTCGGCTGTTCAAGAATTAAATCCTGGAAAGTCACCAGGATTAGACGGGCTTTCATCTGAATTTTATCATTCCTTTTGGAAACTGATTGGAGAGGACTTGTATGCAGTTTTTCTTGAGTGTCAAACAAGGGATACTTCCATTGAGTTGCCGGAGGGCTATTTTAACATTGATCCCCAAAAAAGGAGATCTTGCCTTACTTAAGAACTGGCGACCTGTCTCCTTAATGTGTGTCGATTTCAAGATTTTATCTAAAGCAATAACTAATAGACTTAAAAAATGCATGGCAAGTGTAATACATGAGGACCAGTCTTTTTGTTTCCCAAAACTTTTTGATAATCTCTTTTTGGTGAGAGATTTTATCACAGTTGCAAAAAAACACAATCTGGATATTGGTTTTCTGTCCCTTGATAAAGAAAAAGCATTTGACAGGGTGGACCGTCAAAATATGTTTAAAACTTTGGAGGCTTTTGGTTTTGGTCCACATTTTGTTTCATTAGTCAGGTTGCTGTAAAATAATATCTATAGTCTGTTAAGGATTAATGGGTTTTTAACTAGACCTTTTCCTGTTTCAAGGGGGATAAGACAAGGTTGTCCTTTGTCTGGGCTTCTGTATTCAATTGCTATTGAACCTCTGTTAGTTATGCTAAGAAAGGAGCTTAGTGGTATTGGTGTGACAGGAATCCCAGAAATAAGCCCAGTTAAACTTACTGCTTATGCGTATGATGTAACTGTCATAATCAAGAATAATGAGGATGTTACTAAACTTCTTTCTTGTTTGAACAAGTTCCAGAAAGCGACATCTGCTAGAATAAACTGGGATAAATGTGAATCCTTTTTGTTGGGAGACTGGGAGGATTTAGGGCCACCTTGTTTACCACAACAATGTCAATGGAATCGGGATGGATTTAAATTACTAGGTGTTTACTTTGGGACGGATAAATACTCTGAAAAGAACTGGGAGTGACTAGCAAACCGAGTGACTGGTAGATTAAATAAATGGAAATGGCTTCTTCCACAACTTTCTTTTAGGGGTAGAGTTTTGACTATAAATAATTTGGCCGCCTCAATGCTATGGCATAGAGTAACCGTATTAAACCCCCCTAAAGAATTGCTTACTACAATTCAAAAAGCTTTTGTAAAATTCTTTTGGAATGGACATCATTGGCTCATCCCTGGGATCCTTTACCTTCCTGTGGCAGAAGGTGGTCAAGGATTAATACACATTGAATCTAAAATATCAGCAATGAGACTAATAACATTGCAAAGACTTTTGTATTGCTCTAATCCGCCGAAATGGATTGTAATTGGTACATCTATATTGGCGGATCTAGGTGGAATAGCTCTTGACAAACAGTTGTTTTTAGTTGAGGAAAAACCATTTGAGGAAAAGGTACATAAATTTATATCCAATTTTTATACTTCAGTTATTAAATCCTGGAAATGGTTAAGTTTGTTAAGAAGAGATGATGAGAACTATGGAATTTTAGAACCCTTGTTTTTTAATCCCATTATAAATTTGTCATCCGACTTGTCCTGTTTCATCCCCATTTTTTTAAAGGCTGGGGTGAGTAAAATAATGGATTTAATTGATGTAACCTTGTCTCAGTGGCGTTCTGTGCAATCAATTGCTGCACAGGTTCAAACAAAATCTCTGAGAACTGTGGAGAATGTAATCAAAGATGGTATTCTCTCTGTAATAATATCTAGCGTTGATACAGGCTTTGTCAATGGTTTTACATCTCCAGATTTCCCAGAATTAACGGTGATACCTAGAGTTGAAGGGGGTGGGAGTGAGTTAAGTCTTAGTACTTTATTGAAGGGATATGGAGAATTGATTTTTCATGATGTGGGGAAGAAAACTCTGTATTGTATTTGTGTCAAATCTGTACATGCTGGCCAATTGCAGGGGCGGACAGATACTAAATGGAGAGATAAGATCTCTATATGTGAAGGGGTTCATCCATCTTGGAGAGTACTTTATAAACCTCCTATATCAAAAAATGTGGTGATCTTCAGTGGCGAATTCTTCATTGTGCTATAGCCTCTAATAGTATCGTGTCAAAGTTCAAGGAAATTGGGTTATTATGTCCTTTTTGTAATGCAAATGACACTGTTTTCCATATGTTTCTTGAATGTTCTAGGCTTGATTATTTGTTTGTAATACTTGGAAACTTGATTACAAAATTGGGTTTTGTTTTTGATAAATTTGTGTTTGTCTTAGGACATAAATATAGAAGATCATGGCAGCAACGATGTGTTCTTGCCAATTTTCTAAATGGTCAAGCAAAGTTGGCTATTTTGAAATCCCATCAATGCAAAAATGAAGGAAAGGATACTGATCTGGTAGCCATGTTTAAATCATTGGTAGAATATAGAGTGAAAATTGAATATACATACGTAATACATATTGATAATGTTGAATTATTTGAATGGAGATGGTGTTCGAGAGAAGCATTAGAGATTGTTAATGAACATGGAAGTTTAGTTTTTAATTGGTGAAGTATTTAGTTTGATTTTTTTTGGGGACAATTTATTTTATTTTATTATGAATGTGATGTTGAATGTTTGTAATGTCTAATCATTTTTAATTTAATGACAATTACCCTGAAATAACCGATTAAAAGGGTTTTAAAACTCTCTATCTCTCACTGACTCTCTCTCTCTCTATCTCTATCTCTCTCTCTCTCATTCTCTCTCTCTCTCTCTCTCATTCTATCTCTCTGTCTCTCATTCTCTCTCTCTGTCTCTCATTCTATCTCTCTCTCTCTCTCTTTCTCTCTGACTCTCTCTCTCTGACTTTCTCTCTCTTTGTCTGTCTGTCTCTCTCTATCTCTCTCTCTGTCTTTATCTCTCTCTCTCTATCTCTCTCTCTCTCTCTCTCTCTCTCTCTCTCTCTCTCTCTCTCTCTCTCTCTCTCTTTCAGGGTGTCTGTCGGCGGGACTGGATGTCGGGATGATGGAAGGAGGTTCAGGTTGTCAGTGTGGTGATGGAGCTCCAGTCTCCTCCTGGTTCATCTCTCTGCTGTGGAACTGGAAGCTTCACAAATGAATCCAGAACCACAGCGGCACCCTTTCTAGTGTTCACTACTTTCACACGACGCGAGTGTTGACTTGGTAGTGCTCATCACATAGAAGCACACTGCTGAGTGTGCGTTGAGAGCGTGTGATCGGACGACCGCAGGGATGGAGAGAGTCTGGAGTGGAGAAGACTTCAGGCCGCTGGGCTGGATGTTCTTCAGATGAGCTCGTTCTGATGGCCGTGAGATGAAGGCAGGAGTTTGAAGTTTCACGTATTCTTCTGGTCCTGATTTTACTGTGATGAATGCATTTATGTGCATTTCGTTGTTTTGTGGTTTTACACATTGTGTTAGTTTTATATATGGTCTGTGTGTTTGGCTGTTTCACCTTCAGTTCTTGGATTACTGCAATTTTAACTCGGGGCCAGTGTTACTTTATTCCTCCGACTGGCTTCATGTGAAGTTTGGAGCGAATATGCACATTTATTTGAATGTTAAACAGAAGATTTTCTGATTGAATCAGCCGTGTGCGTGTCTGAAGTTACACCTTATTTGTGACCGTATTATATGTTTTAAAATCCTTTACAAATTTTAACGTTTTCAACTATTGTTTTGCACGAAACTGAACGGAAGATTCATTAAAATGCAGTTCTGGTATTTAAATTTAAGCAAAACTATATTTCATCATTCGTAAGATGCAGTGCAATTATATTTTAAGAAATAAGAACCCAACAGTTCTTAAATGTTCCTTGTATATCTTGAGTTTGTGCTCTTTCATCATGACCACGAGTGATTATTTTAAATGAGATTTAGATCCACTGTAAAAGATAAATCCATTGTTAATTGTCCACCTCATTACCAAAATATATTCCCAGAAATATAACCGTTCACTGCGTAATCCAGATGTAAAACTTTCTTTAAGGTGAAATGTGTTTTATAATTTATTTATAGCTAAGTTGGGCTGTGTTTGCATTGTACATATGAGCGGTACGTTAATAATGAAACCTGCATTTATTTATTTTTAGGGGCATGAATGTTCCTTTCGTCTGTTCATACTGTATGAATGTAGAATGTATTTTTGTAACTATGTTTTCAGAGCTTTCTTGATATTAAATATTTTGACCGAGCTCTTATCAAGTCTATTTTATTGTGGGTCACTACAGCATTGTATGTGTAGTCACTATTGCTTTTCAAACAATCTTTTGCCGATGCTGTTAAGTGTAAAATTACAAAAGCATGTTGAATGTTCTAATGTATTGTTTTTAGTACTTGTAAAATCTTACAGGAGCATTTTGTCAATATTGTGACGTCGATACTGAAGTACTGTTTACTTATCAATAAATAGTGATCAAATCTGTCTTCTGTGAAACTGGATTTCAATGATGCAAGAAATTGATATACGAATTATAAATATACATGTAGATCAATAAGACGGGACCAAAACTATAACAGTAAATATATTTTGTACAGAAAGTTTCAAAGTCCACGTTTTTCTTGAGGCATTCACACAAACAGATAACAAATGGTTTAGCTCATCTTCAGTCCTCATTTACAATCATAGAGGTCTTGGGTAAACATTGAGGGTTAAAATCTAAACTTGTGTCATCTCCATGTGTCTGAAGAGCAGCGTCGATCTGTTGCTGCAGCTCAGAATCCAAAAACGCTTGTCCGATGGTGAAGCGTTCAATCTGAGCAAAAATAAAACATCAATAACAGACGTTAAAGAACACATTAATAGGGATGAACCGATATGTACATTTTGGCAGATAATTCTTGAACATTGGAAGACGATAACCAATTTATTGGCCAATATACCGTATCAAAATAATATAACATTTTCTGAGACTGAAAATTCTTTTTTTTCTCCTGAAAATCATGTACCAAGCCTACTTAACACTGATTAAAGATTCTTTAATTCTTCTTTTAAACTTTTCTGGTACAATGTTTAGTTAATAAACATAAAAAAATGTTCTTCCAGAGCAACCCAGAAAGCTGTTCTCAATAACCACAAGACTAACAGGTCTTAAGAAAGAAATCATCCAGACCGCAGTTTATGTTTCAATAATTTTCACATTCATAAATATCTACATACTACATCAACAATGTTTTGGTAATAGTAGTTAGTGAATGATCATGACAGAAAGACAGAAAGTACTGACCTGTGAGCAGCATGCAATTCAATCAGAGGAAATTCATAATTTATCGGCCGATACTGATAACATTGAACATGACCCTTTATCGGCCGATAATATATATCGTGCATCCCTACACATTAAACTTGTTTTAATTAGGGCTGTCAAAAGATTAATCGCGATTAATCACATCCAGAATAAAAGTTTGTGTTTACATCATATATGTCTATGTACTGTGCATATTAATTTTGTATTTATAAATACAAACACATACACATATTTAGGAAATATTTACATTTATTTAAATTTACCAAAAATTGAAATTGTATATAAATGTTGATTAATTTTAAGGTTTTTCTTAATTCATTCCCCGGCAGCATTTAAAAAAAAGTTGCCAGCCTACGCCAGCGTTTTTTAACATTTTCACCCAACTTTAATGGTTCACAGTAAATTTTCTGTAAAGAATATATGGACAAACATATGAAAGAACAGAGTCTCAGCTTTTAAACAAAAGAAACCGTATTCATCTATCTTCATTTGTTCGTTTTTTATCGTATATAAGGATAGGTTTCTACAAAAATACATCACTTTGATTCAACAGCTGAGATAATTAAAGTTTTTTGTCAAAGATTCCGCCCAGATCACACTCAGAACAATCACTGAAAACAATAAAACATATACATTCTAGGTTCTGGGATTCTGTACCGTTTCCCAAAGGCGTGTAATAGCGCCACCTGCTGTAAAACAGTACTAACACTGATTACCATAAAAACTCGTCTTTGGCGGGTTAAATATGTGCATGGATCTGTGTGTTAATAAATAAAAAATTATTATGCACAGTAGACAGATATATATTATTTATTCTGGATGCGCTTAATCTTATGACAGCCCTAGTTTTAATTATGACTGCATGATTTCTACATAAACTGACACATTTGTAGTTTTTTAAAGGGAAAACTAAAAACCTTTTTCTTGGAGGACTGTGCTGGGACAGAAGGCTTAAACGTCATGTTTTTAACACTGTAATCTTCAAACAGCTGCACCGGTGTTCTGCAAAGAGAAAATAAACCCTTTAATATTCACACACTGACGCAGATCAATCGATGCCGAGTGAAATGAGCTTTCTGTGAACCTTCTGCTGAGGTCAACGCTGAGAGCTCCAGAACCTTCACTGGGAGCTCCTACCATCAGATGAGCGGCGTACCTCCTCACCATTGGGTGATAGTGTCTCTACAACCAGATCGAAACAAACACACATCAGCAATTCAAGAAAAGCACACAAACACACTGTGAATGATGTGTAGTGAACGTGGGAATCTGTAAAGCGGTCTGTGTTACCTTCTGCAGGTGAAGTTCCCACAGCGCTGTGTTTTGAGGGTTACAATACTCGGGCTCATCCAGCTCCGGAAGATACACACCGCTGCCCTGCATCTCATTATCCAGCAGTATATCACACTTGGGGAAAGTCTGAGACAAGAAAAAATACATTGAACGCTCATTGGTTGATACCGGTATGTCATCAAATGAGAATTGGCCTGGACTCACGTGCAGCAGTGTCCTGTTTGCTGCCAGGATGCCCACAGCGGAGTCGTGCAGCACATGCAGCGCCAGCGTGTTCAGTCTCTTGACAAAGGCCTGCGCCCTCTGAAGGGTCACCTGCTTCCTGCGCTTGGTCAGCATCACGTCCAAACACTGCAGCACGATGGACATGTCCTCGTTCGCTCCTCCTGCGGCCAATCAGAGACAGCGGACACACACGCATCAGTTTGAGATGTTCTTACAGGGATGAAATAACAGCGCGAGACGCAGGAGATCTCACCGGCGTGCAGCGTCAGCAGGGTTTTGTACAAGTGGCTGTAGAATTTCAGCGGGTCGATGTTGAGGACGTCACCTGTAGGAAAGAAAGCGCGTGAGATGTTCAGCCGGCTGATGGCTGCATGTTTATGAACGCAGAGACGTACAAGCTCTGACCTTGTCCTGAGAGAATGTGGAAGGATGTGAGGATGCAGTGAAGACTCTCTCGATACGTCAGATCCTGACCGAGGGGAAAAAAGGAACGACTGAAACTCCAGAATGTTTAGAAATGGCGAGTCGGACGGTGGAGATACTTACACCCGTCACGATGAGAGAGTGAAGAACCGCCAACAAATCATCAAAGAACTCCAGGTTTATGACATGAGCAAACCTTCAGGAAAGAGATTCTTCATGAGTTAACGTTGAAAGACCCTGAGAAACACTGATATCAGGGGTAGGGATGTAACGATTCACCGTGAGCCGGTTGAAAAAACATTATATTATATGTGAAGATTCAAGCTGGATGAGATGTTATTTGAATCGCAATGCATGTTTTGAACAGCAGGGGTCACTGTGTTTACTGCAAACTTGGAGAACGTGGATATGCTGATATTCCTTAAATGTGAAAAAAATCCAAGAAAGTCTTAGTTTGTTTATTTTAAAGAGACCTTTGTATTATTCATTTTTTATTTGATTTGGAATTTGAGTTTAGTTTTGTTGTTTGACAAAATAATTTTATTTGACAAAGAAATGTGCAGCATTTGAGAAACGATAAAAGTGCAGTCATTTCTAATTTGTCAACTCAAAATCTAAATAAATCGTGAATAAATCGTATTGTGAGATCAGTATCATCGAGAGCTGAGTGAATCGTTTCCCCCCAATCCAAATTTTCTTTTGCCACTTTAAGAGATATATCACATTTAATAACAAAAAGTATATGACAAATCATTTTAATAAAGTTTCTTATTCAAGTGAATAGTATTGAGGAAATATTGATTTATGATTTAAAAAAAAATACTATTACAATAAGCATTTTTCGTAACACTATATTTTATGGTGCCCTTGTTACACGTGTTATTTGTGTTTTATATAAATTATGCGTAACACTAAACCACAATCTATTGGAAGTACTGTACATGTAATTAATTTGTATAACTCAGTATTTCAATGCGTAATTACACTGTAACACACACACATATATATATATATATATATATATATATACACACACACACATATATATATATATATATATATATATACATATATACATATACACACATATATACATATACACATATATATATATATATATATACACACATACATATATATATATATACATACATACATATATATAAAACTAAAAGTACAATGAAAACTATTTTTTTTTAATTGAAATCAAGTGTAATACAGGCCTAAATGCTATTTGAACATCTACGGTAACCGTTATTATTTTTGGATCAAATTGAGGCACTAAAAAAACTATACGTTTAAAAAAAACTAAAAAAAAAAAAGTTTATACAACCTAGCAATAATTATCAATATAAAAATTTAAATACCAACTAAATAAGAAAAGTATAATAATTCAAAATATATTTGTGACAATGAAACTTTTCTGTGCAAGATGTTTTTGTAAGTGGTTTATATTTAATGACAAAAGATTATATATATACAACTGCGTAAAAAATTAGGAGACCGTTAAAATGATTTCCCGTTTTTATTAATGTACTACTTGTAGTTGTCTCTATATAAAATTATAGCTTTTGTATTATTCTGTTAACTAACCACAATATTTTGAATATATTATACATAGATTGTTTCTAAAAGCAGAAAATGAAAACCAGAGAAACAGGTGAAAATAATAATAATAATAGTAATAATAATTTATCAGAATGGTTGAAGAATAGGTGTAAATGTGTTAGTTGTGCAGCAGGTGAATCTCTGAGGATTTATATGAAAAATCTTTCACATGTAATGCGTTTCTTACTTTGCCAGACCCTCTAATACAGCGGGCAGCAGAACAGACTTCTGCGCTTTCTTCAGGATCCTGAAGTAGATGAGAAACACGATGTTCAGCGTCTCTGTGTGCTGGAAAAACAAAACCGTAAAAGACTTCTCAGACACACGTCACAGCATCTCTAAACACTGATCTCAGATCAGCTGCTCACCAGTTTAATCTTGAGGCCTTGACTCTCTGACGCTTCCACTTCTAGAAGTTCTTTCTCCAGCTTCTCCTCGGCTTTCTTCCACTGTTGAGAACATGAAGACGATTAAATGACATACACAAGAGTTTCTGCATCTCAGTCATCTGCAGTTCACACTGAAACTCAGATCTTCTGTCAGAACTGAATGTGGGATGTGTTCACCTTGCGTTTCATTCTGGACAGATTCATCTTCCTCTCTTTCAAAGTCATGAATGTCTTTTTGGGAGCTATATCTTTGGCATCTTTCTTCATGTCCACCTCTTTAATCCTCAGAGACAGAAGAACCTTCAAGATCTGCACACGACACATTAAACACACCATGAGCAGAGCCACGCCGGATCAAACACGTTTCAATTCATTTTTCAATGTATATGAGGGAATAATAGTTTCAAAATATAGATTTTTGGGTAATGTTTACATTACGTCCTGCAATATTTTGCGTAACGAATTATAACAATAATGCACCTCTACAGTAAATATCTGTAGGTAAAGGGGAACAATATGCAAAGTTTGAGGTACAAAGACGTCAGGAAATAAAAATATATAAGGGGTAACCATGACCGAGCATTTAATGATTTTTTCCTCAACAAAAAACGTATAAACATAAACATTATGACGATACACCGACCTAAGTCTTTGTTAAATCAGGCTAAATGCAGTCTGCTTCATTAAGCGCTTTTTCTGCGTGAGGTTCTAAATGATAAAAAACGTTTTCAGACTTTCAGACCAAACATTACCGATTAAGTCATTTCTGAGCTCACATTTTTTTATACGTCATATAAATGAAAAATGTGCTGCTGTAATATCATGTGCCTTTTATATTGCAAAAACTCCAGCTCAGTTTTACTTCAAGACTTCACTGCGTTCCGTTATAATTTGTATCGAGGCTCTGAAAAAATTCATTTGAAAGTTCATATTTGTCTTCGTAAACTGGCTGATCTTAATCCTTCTCTCAGAACCTTTCATTCTTTTCGTTATTTTTGTCATTGTTCTGCATTTACCAATAAATACATAAGGAAAAGGTATTTAAGTAAAATAAAGAAAAAACTATATATGCTACATAATAATAACCCAAACAATATAGCTTATTTAGCCCTATTTGGCTAAATATAAAATGAAACCGGCAATAAAAGCAAACTTAGCGCTATTGAGCCCTAAAAACACAGCAAGGGAAATTGTCACCTTGACAGCCCGACATTCACGATTTAAAAATCTGCACATGACATGACACACAAAGACACTTGATAAGGTACTGTACAGGCGCACTGGGGGATAAATCCTATATGACAGTATTCGTTCATTTTCCGAGATCTCTGTATCAAAGCTATTAAATAAGCAGTGGGGGCGAATTATGTCTTTACTTTTTTTTGTACAGTACGTCTACGTTGGGTTGTTTCTCATCGGTGTAAATGCAGATATCAGATATGTCACTTTTAAAAGAAGATGTAAGCGGGTCGTCGAAAAAATCGGACATTGAGCATCAAGAACTGCAGTGTAAATGTGGCCTATGAGGAGGCCTGGAGATCTCTCAGATGTCACCTAAAAGATGCTGGGAGGTCTCAAACATGTTCACACGTCATAAGAGCGAGTAAAAAAGAACACACTTTTAAATTGACTCGACTCTCATGGGGTGTTGTGTACCTCTGGTTTGACGTTATAGTTTCTGCTCTTGACCACACCAGAGATGACCTTCACAACTGCCAGCGATGCCTGACCCATTTTATCCTGCTTCAACAGCGTCCTCACCGCCTCACAACACATCTCGGACACCTGAACACACACGACGGCGGTGTCACACACACGAACACATCATGACACATCTCACAAGTGACCACCGCTCCTGACCTTCTTGTCGGCGTCGTTCATCAGAGGAACCACCATGACTATGATGTTGTTGTGGAAGTTGAAGTGAGGCAGAGCGACGAGAAGTTCACAGATGCACCTGATGGCCACCGCAGCCAGACCTTTATAACTCTCCAGAGACACGGCGCGACTGCTCTTCAGTTTCTTCTGCTTCCAGTCTGAAAGAACAGCGGGGGTCAGAGAGAGGCGTCCGCCGGGAGCCAATCACAGACGGGCACGGAGCGGTTAACTCACCTTTCACAACCTGCTCCAGATCCTCCAGATAAAACTTAAACTGACTCACGAGACCTTCCTCAAACTCCCGCAGCTGCTGCGTCTCTTTCTTCACCTGCGGCGCACGAGATCAATAACCCGTTACTCTATATAACTTTAGGAAGCTTGCTGTCTGAACGTTTGTTGTAAAAACATCAACCGAATTAAGACTAAAAGTTTCATTCAAAGTAACACATCTACGCACCTTTGTGTTCTTCTCGGTGTCCGTCAGGGGTCGGATGCGATACGACGGAACAATGTCCTTAAATATTTCCATGAGGGAAACCGTGACTAACTTTCTGACAGTGACGGCGATGCAGGGGTCCGTCTCCATCAGCATGCCCCTCAACTCCTTCAGCCTCTTGATCTGAAAGACGTTTGACACGTCAGACGTCTTCACACACACACACGTGAAACAGCGGTGTGTTTATTAAAGCAAGTCTTACATTGACATGAGGATCTGCCAGCACCGCTGAGCCCAAAGCTGCGATCCGCAGTTTCTTCTCCGTCAGTTTCTGCATACGCAGGTCCAGTTGTTCACTAGGGCTTAGCACTGGGCCGACTTCAAGCTCCTCTGCGGGAAAACTCTTTTTAGAAATGCTCATTACACATACGTTACGCGATCGTGATAGAAAAAACAAAGCCCAACCTTCCTCCATCTCTTCCGGTTCCTCAGCCTCCGGCTCTTCTTCCGTCGTCTGCGCAGCTGGAAAGCACAAGCAGATGTTAGATGGAATCCAACCACACACGCGTCCGCGGAACGTGACCAACACTCACCGGGTTTCTCCATGGACTGAGGGATGAGGCCCCTCTTGTCTTTGATGGGCAGAAGATGAATGAGCTCTTTCTCCTCCTGCTGCTGCATCTTTCTGGGCATCTTCTCATACTGCACCACCGGCCGCTCCGATCGACGCTTCTTGGAGTGTACCGGAGCACTACGAGAGAACAAAAACGACAGCTGAAAACAGCACTCGGAGTCTGTGGAGAAAGAAACGCGGCATGTGTGCACTGCGGCAAACCTGGAGGAGAGGTCTCGAGTGAGAAAGGACGCTTTCTGCGCCATGGCTTTCATCTCCTCCAGATCTTCTTCCTCCATCATGTCCACGGGCAGAGACTCCAGGAACTCTTCCTCGTCATCTTCTTCTTCCTCTGCGATCACAACGTCACAACTAAACCTTAGAATGCAGAACGTACGATGAAGGAATAGCGGAAGCGCTTTAGAGAGGTTCTCTCACCTGGTGTCTTCTTATAACGCTCCAGAGGTTTGACGGTCTGATGGGAAACAGTCGTGATGGCCTGCCGGAGTTTTCTCTGTTCTTTGCGATTTTTCTTGTCCGTGCTCTGCTGTTTAAACTGACGGTTCTTCAGTTTGTTCTCCAGCTTCAGGTTGCTGGTCTTCAGCAGCTTGCGGAAGCTCGGCTTCCTCTTTTTGTTTCTTTTGGTAGCCTTGGGTCAAAGCAAACAAGCGGAATGAGCGGAGACGTTTACAAATAAAGGCAATGCATACTCATGTATAAATACACACATACACTAGCGTTCAAAGGTTTAGGATTTAAAACACAAATGAGACTATACAAAAAGGAAATGAAATGCGATTTTTGTCTAAAATGTGCAGAAATTGTATCAAGTGGTTTCTTAAGGTCTGGCTTATCAACTGCTTTTTCTTCCTTATTTTTGTTACGAAAGAAACAAATGCATTTACCCAGTGATAGATTGTGTACAAAACTCATTTCATATATTCAAGACAATACCTTCAGATCAAAAGATGTATAAGTGACACTAAACTACTGAACAACAGTGCATGACAGACAGATCATAACAGAAATTGTCTGTTTGTCTGTCATTATTATTAAGAAACTCCCAAATGTAGGACAGTAAAACGAAGTAAACAATAAATAACATGAACAAAAAGATCAAACGAGAAGAGAATACTTCTTCACTAAACACATCAGCTCGTGTCTGTATAGTGTATGATGCTGTCATCACATTCCTCTCATCTTTATAGAAGCGTTCACGTCACTTCTTTTTTCTTTAAATTTAATTGTATTTATTTTTAACATTTAAATTAAACGTACCATACCATCACAAAATAATATTTGTAAAATTTTCCTGCGTACATTTTATGGTCAACAAGTATATTGTGACCCATCTTAATATAATATACAGAAGCGTAGATTAGTTCAAATCAATCCATACTGATAAATGCTTATGTTCCTAAACATGTAACATAGCCAGTAGACACTCATCCATGCTGGTCTGTAACATTTAACTGTGTTATTATTTGTAAACTACAATAAACACAAACATTTACGCAACATCCCGCGAGATTGTGCACGATTTACTTAAGAACTCACCGGAGGCATATTGACAGATATTCGACTGAAATATTCACAAAGATTTTGAATCCAGCGTGGTTAGATTAGGTTTAAAGAAAAGTGTAAAGAAGAGAAAATTCCTCCTACACATGAAGCACGTGGAGCGGAAGTGAACCGGAAGAGCATCAGTTGAGTCACGCACCCTCGTCGCCATATTGGATAGGGCACGATTAAAACCACGATAACGTTTACATTTCTTAAACATTTCCATGCTTTACCAATTACTGGTGTCTTTTAAGTAAAGTATTTAAAGTCTTTCGAAATTCACTAACTAGTTGAACTTGCCACGATACACAATACGGCGTCTGTCTCTATGATACAAACTTTGAGCGCCGCCTAGCGACCCGGAGGATATGCTCACTGCTTTCTGATTAACTAACGGACTTCTTTATTGGCAAATGATATTTTTAGGCATTGGTTCAAAATGTACAGAAAAATTTATAAAGAGATTAAGTAGAAAATTAAATCACGAGAGGCTATCTTTTGCTACTTTTTAGATTCAAAGAAAGAACATGTTTTTTATAATAGAATTATTCAATAACTCCCAACACAATATTTACTCACATTCCCATGTTTTAACTAAAAAAAATGGACAGTGACAAACTCTCTAAAAAACCCCCAAATAAAAACAATTTCAGTCTTAAATTTATTTACACATTTAAAATGTATGGTGTCAATAAAGTTATTTACAAACCTTCACTTGAGTAAGAAAACTGTACAATAAAACCCGGAGTGTAGAAATAATTGAGAATAGATACAATTTACATATTAAAATCATTCCTCCGCACACAATGCAGCATTCAATCCCAAAATGTTTACATATAACATATTACCCAATAACAACACACTGGAGTTCAAACCTACAATGAGAATCAAAGTATTTGGTCGAAGAGAACTTAGAGAAAAATCAACAGACATCACAAACAAAGAAAAGCCATATTATCATAGCAGACACACAAACACACGTTATTTAAGAGACAAATGTACCACAAGTGCACAAATCTCTGGATCCATGTTTCACAAAAAAGCACATAAAGACATTTGATTGAGTTTTAAAATGAACCTGCATATTAGTGTTTTAAAAGAAGAAATTTGATTTGAACAAAAAAATCTTCGGTAAGAAGCTCTGAGATGTCATTGAATACTTCAATCCTTCTAGACATTTCTGCATCGCTCCATAATAACTGCATCAGACTTATTGTTACAAATTCTATTGCACCTCATTACGGTTTAAAAAGCAACACATCCTGCTATTCTACAACTTATTCATAGTGTTCAAGTCAAATATTAAAGTCACAAGTGCATTAACAGGCTCAAAATGAAACGATCGAACAACATATAAAATGTTTTTAGTGATCAAATGCATCAGTTGTTGATACGATATATTTCCTCTCCATAAGAAAGAATCAGACAACGAGACCGACGCTGGTACTTGATACAGTACATGACTTCAGCTGGTGGAATTTTTTCTACAATTAAAGGTTGTATCATCAAATTATGAGTGTGTAATACTGGCAACGGTTACAAAGTGACCATTTTTAGTTATGTCTTCTTCATGGTGTACTTCATTTCATTCGTTTTAAAGCTGTTAAAACTCCGTCTGAGAGATTTCAGGAGGTTTTCATTGCAAGAATGCAGGTCTTCTCTGCTTCTTAATCCTTCACGAGGATATTAAACACCTGATGAAAAGAATCAACAGATGAAACAAACGTTCAGTGAGTTACTGTAGGGTTGACCTCCACACAAATCATGTATCGAAAGTGCAAATAAATTTTAAAGAGGGTTTAATGTGCCCGTAATATTTCAATCAGGTAAGCACTCAGACAGGAACTGACCTGCGTCCACTTCCTGTTACCGCTGAGCATGTGAGTGTTGGAGATACAGGAGAAGAGGCGATCAGGATGTGTGTCCTCCGGCAGTCTGCTGAGAAACTGAGCGATGTGGATGAAGTCCATCTGCAGCAGAACCTCCTCATACAGCCGCAGGATCCCCAGACCCGTCCGGAACAAAAACTCTTCACCGTCTCTGCAAAACACGTCCCAAACCCGACACGCCACGTCCAACGGCAGAGACTTACTGTAGAGAGTAAAGATCCTGTGCAGACACAAACATCAATGGTGCGTGACAGGTTAGACCTCAACAAATGATGATATATACAGTAGATACACATACCGCATGTAACGTGTAATTGGTTTGAATGTTTGTGGACTCACCAGTCGATCAGATAAAGGTCGGGTGTGAGGTTGTAACTCTTGAAATGATTAAAGAGTCGGGGCAGGTTTTCTTCGAAGAACACTTCAAATGCCCCAAAGTACTTCAGCATCTAAGCACAAGACACATTATTAAAGACCATAGAGCATCTGACCATCATTCACAATAAGGCGAGTAATGTGTGTTTGATGTGTGATGAAGGGATGTACCAGCTCGTGGTCCACTCTGAAGAAAGCCATCTGACAGGGTTTATTCAGGAGATTGGCAAAGGCGATAAAAGCGTCAGCTTCCTCCAGGTTTAGAATCAGCACTGCGGCTATGAAGGACATTCCCTGAACCTGCAGTCGAAATAAAGCTGACGTCATCACCTGATCACTGTTTCTTTATGCTGGGTAACATGCACACGTCCAGCTGCCCCGTGTGGATTTAAAAACAAATGTGAGGGTGAATCACACACAAATGGCATTTAAGTGAAATGAAACTCCTTTTCATATGCTGGTAAAGAGAATTCCTCACATAGGAGATCCTTAACAAACAAAAGAACTCAAGTGGTATACTAGTGGCGATTCTCACAAAATCTTGGTTTCAAATATGATTTCTTAAAACCCCTCACATCAACAAATGTACTTTTTTGTTTATTTATTGACAACAAACATGACATGCTTCAGTCCATTGAAAAACGTTTACTGACAGTTTAACGCAATTTAACTTTTCTTTTTACAAAAAAGGCATTAAAAATGATCATTACCGATACAATAGCATCCATAAGACATTAATGAAATATAAATATATAAAATTTAACATGTCATTTTTTAAAATGTGTAAAGCGGTATTGAGAATGGAACAAGTAGTGTACATTAAGTATTGAACTAGAAAAATATGAGTAATCTGTTAACCTGTTTGAAAGGTACAGGCACAAAAAAAACTAACTTAACAAAATAAAAGAAAATATCTTCGTATGTTTGGAAACAGTTCTTCAAAAATGTCACAGAGGATAAGAATATCAGTCATGGACACTTATCTTTCCACTATTTCTTCATTCTTACTGTGCATTAATATTTTGTCAATGTTTCCTTTTCGTTTGAGAACCCCTTGTAGAACATACATTGTTTTTTTATGAATGTTTTAATTTTACACCATATAATGAACTCACAAATCAGGATGTTTTGCAGTAATGAGAATTTCAGCAGTAAAAGCAATAATATAAAAAACAACTCATTCGTATATCTTTTCTACAATATCTAATCTAAATAAATAAAAAAGAGCATGCTTAGATAAACTAAACTTGGCTCTGTACACTGTAGTAGGCTTTGTGAGACATGTTTTTTATTGCTCTGATGCTTTTTGTTGTCCTAATGTTTGACTCAATTGCTTCCATTGTTTACTCAATTTGTAAGTCGCTTTGGATAAAATTGTCTGCTAAATGACTTAATGTATGTTAAAATTATGGTTTGTGTAAGGTAGAAAAACACAATTAGGTTTATTATGATTATTATTGTGGTGGAATTATGCTTTATAATTAAAATCTTCACTGCCATGATTTTAAGTAGTTTCATGAGAATGACCCAATTTGCTTTATTTTCTTTTTGCAGAGTATAATCTTGTAAACAGTTTACAATGTTGGGTCAATGAAGTGGACCTGTGATTATTTTAAAGTGGTCATATTGGACACACACGTGTTTTTCTGTGTCTTTGGTGTATTGTAAGTTGCCCATGCATGTATTAGACATGTAAAATTGCATAAATAAAAGTGTGGGAACAAAAGATGCGGACTATCTAAAAGCAAATGCTTACCCAGACCTGTCTGAAACGTCTCGTGTAACCACACCCCCCAAATCTACCTCAGTTCCTTGTATGATTTGTCTAAGACCTCCCAAATGTATACACAAGTAAGCTGGGCGTACCTGTCCGTACAATTGAAGAGGAACCTGATGTTCCAAATATGGTCAGAGGCGTTACATTTCCCACACACGCTTGCAGTATTCCACCAATCACTACACACTGGTTAACTGGCCAATCATAGCACACCTCACTTTCAGAGACATGATCTTTGTTAAATATCTGCACGATTTAAAGAGGCGGAGCAAAGAGGAGATACAAACATGCACGGTATGTCCAAAATACAGCGTATGTCAACCTTAAATCGTGTTTACACATTACATCACATTACAAACCATAATATTCGTATTAACCATGTCATATGAGCCCTTTAAATCTCTCAATATTCTCATGGTGTGTGCAGTAGATTATAGATGCGAGTAGATGATGAATCGACTCACATATCCCACGTCAGGTCTGTAGCATGTGTAAGCGCCCAGCACACTGTGCAGAAGATCATGATACGGCCCACCCTAACAAACAACACAAACATCAGTCCTCATCTGTCCTGCAGTGAGGACGCTGGAAAGCTGGAACAATTTTACAGCTATAAGTGGAAGAACAAGAGCTTTACCTTCTGGAAGATGAAGAGAGATGGAAACGTGCGAGAGATGTCCAGTTTAATCACATCCAGACTGGACTCACGGTCAGCTACTGACGCCCCAGAGTCTACTGTCACAACACAATTAAAGTCACACACCAACATACAGACACAACACTGATTCAGTGAAACATTAGGATATTTAGGTATCTTGGTATGGTTAACCTGTGATCTCAAACATACTTATATACGAGAAAGACAAACCGTCTAATTCCAGCTCACAGCCCGTCTCCCTGATGCTCCTCCAGCGCTCCCTGGCTCGTGAGAGGAAGATGTCGTAAAGATCTGAGAAAAGAGAAATACATTTGTCTCAGGCAACAGCTTACAAAAAAAATGATTTATATACAATCTATTTATTATGAAGAAAGCCTGAGGCGCACCTGAATGGCTCGGAGAAGTTTATCAAAGTAATGCAGTCGAAAGGTAAAAAAAAGTTCAGTTAATCTCTTCACTGACACATTAAATACCTGAGGTGATGTTGAGTTCATTCCCGATGGCCAGACTCCACACTTTACCCCTCACATTGGGTGGCAGACCCTGCCACCAGAGATCTCGCACACGCCTCGTCCCGCGCCTGAAGTTCAACATAGAGCCGTTAATATGTAACAATGTAGAGATGTACAGCACATTAACATCAGGTGCATTTATCTCACATGTTCTCCCAGTTGGGAAGGATGTCATTGTTCCACACCAGCATAGCGTTGGCGATATTGTCCTCCTGTTTAAACCTCTCCTTCATCTGTTTCTTCTTCTTCTGAGCGTCCTTCAGTTCTGTCAACAGACATGTGATGTCACACAACAGGGCTAATGCTGGGTTCACACCAAACGCAAATTAAGCCATTTGCGCAAGTAAATTACATACAGATTCAAAGCAGAGACGCTTATAGACGCGAACTCGCAGCAGGCGATGTGAATGATAGGGGGTTCACACCAAACGCGAAATAAGCAACTGCACGAGTAAATTACATACAAATTCCAAGTAAAGACACTTTTAGACAAGGACTTGCGGTGGGCGATGAGAATGATAGAAGGGTATCACCAAACGCACTTTAAGTGATTTGCGCGAATAAATTAAATACCAAGTCAGTGCAAAGACGAGAATAGACGCTGACTTGAGAATGGTGTCAAACTCCTCTTCCGCGCAAGTTGAAAATATTAGACAGATCTCATCACTCAAGAGAAAATAACAAACTTTTACCGCAAGTAATAAAGAGCATAGGACAGGATTGTTCGTGTTTGGTGTGAACCCAGCATGATATAAATCAGCGGCGTGATTGCCGCGAACACACGTCAATCTTGTCTTCCACGAAGGTTGAAAATTGTTGTCAGATCGCATCACTCATGAGAAAATAACGAAATTTTACAGCAAGTAATAAAGAGCGCAGGACGGGATTGTTCGCGTTTGGTGTGAACCCAGCATAAAGACTTCCCAACTATATCAAGGAACATTGATCCTCAATATCAATTAAAATCTACCATTACGTCGATGAGTAATACGTTTTAGTAGTGTACCTCTCTTTTTCATCTCGGCCACCATTTCATCATACTCCTGACGGTGGCGCTGTGCCTCCTCCTCTGATTTAGCAGGAAGATTTCTGAGGAAGACAAGTGAACTTCATTCTTATTGTGTGCACAAATAAACTTGTAATGGAGATTCTGGAATCACTGGGTTATGGTTCAACTGACGATCTCACATTTCACCGGTCATTTATTCTTAATAAGGATTTGGAGACTTGAAGACACTTGCGTGGCGAAATACGATACAGTCTGTTCTAAGTCTTATTTATAGCCCTTTGTTCATGTAAGATGAGCCTGTGAAGGTTTGCTGTGAGATCTGGAACGCAGGTCAGTAGATACGATGAACCTCACAAGAGGACTGTAAGAAGACGTGGGTCATTCTGACCAAACCGACGAAAATAATAATAATAAACATAATTGTGTTCTCTACCTTGCCCAACAAATGATTTTATCAGTGCAATTTATTATCTTTGTTTTTATTTATTTTTTATCTGAAAATCTCATTAACATAACATGTCCAGCTATGTCTAAATGCATGATATGTTGTAATTTAAACAGATTAATTTAGATTAAGTTGTCTTTTGTTCACCTTAAAAAAATTATTTTAGACATTATAAAATCAACTTGTACTCTATGAAGCACATTAAACTTCTATTTTAATGAATTATATTAAGCAGTAATAAACAATATGTTAACACTACAAAATGTTTTGTCACAAACTTTTGAAGAGGTTTGGCTGTGAATGTTTTCAAAATAAGTTAATGCGAACTTTCAATTACTATACTTGTAGTACAGTCAGCTACTGTTCAGATGCAAGCTGCGCAGAAAACAAAAGAAGATATTTTGAAAAATGTTTTTACTTGCATTGGTTAAAATAGAAGTGAATGGTGATCGGTTACCAACATCTTTCAAAATATTTTTTTGTGTTCTGCAGAAGATAGAAACTCATAAAGGTTTGAAATGACTGGGTGGTGATTGATTACAGAATTTTCATTTTGAAGGTGATCTTCCCCTTACAGGTTTTATGCACTGCTGACGCGAGAGACGCACGCGAACATTGGAACCAGTCCATCCGTCTACACATGTTTACATAGGGAACGTTGTTTATGAGTGGAGGGCCGGTCACTGTAGCTCACAGCACGCACGTGTTCTGTACAGTGATGAAAACAGATCGCTCCACAACAAAATGTGCACCTACACAAATGCTCCCAAATATATTTTGAGGTCGCACATGTTAAATTTAGCGAGCACAACTAATATGGTCTCAATTTCGAGCCCTGATCTCCATCATGCCAATTGCATGAGGATATTGGTATTCTATGGTATTACCATTTACGGTTACGGTAACAAAACTTTTTTAATGTTTGAAACGTGATAAAGTTGAGAAATGAATGCTTTTAAGTAGTGCTGTCAATCGATTAAAAAAATAATCTGATTAATCACAACTTTTTTTCTGTGATTAATCACGATTAATTGCACATAACTTTAATGATTTTAAATATACGTTGACGTTCTAATTAATTCACATTTAATCTCCAAATTAATGTGAAAACAGATTTCTTTAACAACATAATTTTATGAATTAAGGGCAACATTCTCATATTAGTACTGCAACTGGTGTCTCGGTTAAATTGAATAATTCTTCTTTATTTTAACATTAATTATAGCTGTTCGTCACTGAAGTACAGTATAATTGATAGCTATCATGTCTAATAGGTAGGAAATATACAGAAATTTGTTAAAAGGTTTAAAGGCCTTTACATGAATAAGAGCGTGATTATATAATGTAACGCTAGACAAAGGATGACCATATAAACGGATGCTGCGTTAAATATTTTAACGCATTAATCTGAAAATTAATTACACGCATGCGTTAACGTTGACAGCCATACTTTTAAACATGTCAGACTTGGTTTTTAAAGCCTAATGAGGAAATCTGTTTGTAAATTTTAAAGGCGGGGTGTCCGATTTCTCATTGCCGTTGTTGGTGTTCAAATCACCAAAACAGACACACCCCATCTTTTACTTTCCTCAGCGCTCGGCTCGACTAATGTCCTGTGCACTGTGAACCTTACTGTTGATTGGCAACAAGTTTGTTCTGGTACTCGGCCCGAGTTTGTCTAAACAGCGTAATTCGGAAATCGGACACCCCGCCTTTAACAAATCCCATCAGTTGATACCAACTACCAGTTAAGATAACAATAAATTAATTAAACAAATAATCATTCAATGTCAACATAAACAGATAAAAATGACAGAAATAAGTAAAAGAGAACATGACAGTATTATAATAAAATCACAGATATTATCAAGTGTTGATTCATATACTGTATGTTCAATGTAATTCTCAGTTTAATTATAAGACTAGCTTTAATATATCATCACAAGTTTAATGTTGGACTCACGCTGGGCGGTCTTCTAGTATGAGAGCGGTGGTGGACATCGGCTCAAACTCCATGTTCTTACGTTGACTCTGAGAAGAAAGGGAGGGACTCGGGTTGGATTTGGTCACCTTGGCTTCATACTCCTGTGAGAAAGCAAAATTTTACTAAATGTGCCTTTAACAGAATCGCAAATTAGTGAGAGCGACGCATGATGACATGGAGGCACATGAAGACAGAGGATCATGAAACACACGGTTCACTGAGCGTGATGTGTAACAGCCATGTAGATAAATCATGAGCTTTAACCCATTCATGCTAATTGTCTTCCACATCCATCTGTAGAAGCTTCAATGAATACACTGTGAAAGAGGCTTTATTCCCAGGAAATATGGGTGAAAGAAAGAAACCAGTTGGAGGAAAGAAAGAGAGTCAATCTGCTCGATATCAAGCTGCATATTTACATATCCAGATTTACAAACACGGTCAGAGAGATTACAGGACATCAGGAGGTCAGTGCTGGTCCCAGTGAAACCAGAGAACAAAGACTGTTTCAATACAGCTTTAAAAGGCGTATAGGTCTGTCGTAATTCGTACAGGTTTGGTTTATTCGCAATGGTGGATAAATGATTACAAATAGCTAAGATTCCCTTCTGTCTGCCTTTGACTAAAACAGCATGTGTAGCAGTAAGGTGATTGGTTGAGCAGGGATGTCACGTGATGTGAGTTCACAACATGACCAATGGAAGGTGAAATCGTTCCGTGCACAGAACACGTGAGGATGACTGAAAGGGTTTGTTTAGAAACGTGAAGGCATACCGCTGAAGTTAAGAGATCAGGTGTAGATACAGATGTGAGATTGCCTGGATTACTGTCCTGAAGAGAGGAAAACAGACAAATATACAAACAGAACAGCATGTGTTGATCTCGTCAGACTCTCTCCCTTAAGATACACTAATGCTGGGTTCACACCAAACACGAATAAAGTTAATTACATACAACGTCAATGCAAAGACGCAAATAGACGTGAACTCGCGGCAGGTGATGCGAATGAAGCGAATCGGACGGCACGTTGGCTGTGAATGCGCATCTGCAGCACAAGTTGGAAATTTTCGAAGAGCTCATCGATGCGTACTGTTTGACGGGTGCGGACGCGTGAAGACACTACCCATCACGTGATGTTTTTTCGCGGCACTCACGCAAAAGCAACAAACTTTTCCTGCAAGTAATAAAGAGTGTAGAACGCGATTGTTTGCGTTTGGTGTGAACACAGCATAACACAAACGGCTCGTACACTTGTACGTTTCTTTCAACTGCTAAGACTTTATAGACAGTTTCAAAGCAACAATATAAACAAAACGTTACAGCGCTAGCGCTAGTTCGTTGACTGCCCTTATCTTTCGGTACACATTCACAAACAATTAGCGCCTGTAGATAATTTCTGATAAATAAACCGAGAAGAATCGTGACGTGACGCCCTCATCATTTTCAAATGAAAATGATGAGGGCAAATTAATAAAAAAATAAAATGACCCACATTGGTAAGCTATTTACAATAAACGCTGCAATAAATCATGAAAAAAAATCACTCTGAATTGAATCGCCTTGCTTTCATCGACCGATACCAGTAACTGGCCGTTATATGTCTATTTCTGAAATACTGCACATTTCTTTGAAAAAAAAAAATAACAAAATTAAACTGCAATTAGAAAAAAATTCAAATCAAATTAAACATGTATAACACAAAAATCTCTTTAAATTAAACTAAAAGATTTTGTCTGTGCTTTTCTTAGATTTTATAAAAATTGAAGAAATATCAGAATATCCACATTTTCCAAGTTTGCAGTAAACACAGCGGACCCTGCTGTTCAAAACATGTGCTGCGATTCATATAACATCTCAACCGACTTAAATCGTCACACATATTACAATCGATTTTCATTCGGCTCACGATGAATCATTACATTCCTATACATTTAGCTCTTTCAACACTTTAAAACACTGTTCTGTGTCATGCGATCAGCCAAAGCCCAAAAGGTTTCTATAACTTTAATTATTCCTAGTTTCTATACAGTGCCAACAACAAACCAAAAGGCGGTATTTCCACCAATATTATTAGGAACTACGAAAACGTTCCTGTGGTCTGAAAGCTCCTAATATCTCGTGGCCCCCCCCTGAATGACAAGTCACATCCAGAGGATGATCTAATTGGTCTATTCTTCCCGGTCTGCACAGCCTCATGACATCAGTGAAACAGAAAGACAGTTAATACACATTTATTACATCAGCTCTGATCAAACGCTTTTACATTTTTTTGTTTTAAAAATGTAAAACACACTACGCAGGAAATAAACAATCTACTGTAGACTGTACAGAAGCATGACTCTGTGAATGGGTTGTGTACAGACCTGCCGAATGGTTCTGGAGTCTTTGGGGGGGCTCTCCCTCAGAGGGACTTTTCCAAACAGCTTCCAGCCCGGTGCACTGGGGGTCTCTCTCTGCTTTCTGGAGAACAAACTTCTGCTAAAGACACAATCACACAACAAGTGTTAAACACCACATACGTTCACAGATGAGTCACAGCATTCCTCTTGAACAAGCTTAACATGATATGTACAGAAATGATAAAACAAGAAGCCTAAATGATTTTTGAATCTTTGAGAACGAGGAACAGGAAACCATTGTTTGGTTTATTAGATACAGGATGCGGTTTATCTTTTCCTACAAATCTTAGAAACAAGACAGAATAATAGACATAATTGTGTGTGACGATACCTGCTAAACATCTCAGAAATGCCATGCTTCTCGCTAACAGTGAGACCGGACGCAGCGATGCTCAATGTGGTGGGGATGTTGTCCGGGGCGCTCTGACGCCGACTGATTTCATACGTGTTCCTGGAGACCAGACTCACATCCATGAACTTTGAACCATCCGGTCTATCTGAGGTGAGAAAGATCTCGCCATCATCCGGACTCAAGGACGTGGATTCATTGTCATGGAAAGAGCTAGAGGAAAATGTCCTGAGAGAGCGCGTCACAGCAGCTGACGGACTGCCTGATGACTTTCTGTACGGCTCTGCGTCAGGAGAACTGCTGGCGTCCTCATCGCCGTGAGCTGGCTCGGAAACTGAATTCTGGGGATTAGATTTATGTCCTGACCCGATAGAGCTGATCTCACCGCCATCTTGAGGTGGTTCTGTTACTTCAGAATTTGACTGGCTGGTTAGAGGAACGGAGGGACAGGAGTCAACCCCGAGAACGCCGTCAACGTTCAAAGCACCGTGTAAAGAATCGGAAGACGGTTCGCCTTTTAAATGACTTCCTCCAAGATGAGACGATTTTTCACACTCAGCATTTCCGTTCGGAAACTGTGTGCCATGCGGTGTGGAACATGACTGACTTCCGACAGCAGAGCACAGGAGATCAGTGTCCCGCCCGGTGTGTGATTGACTTTCCTCTCTCGGCGACGTCCCGGTGTGGGAGATCATGTCCTGCATTATGAACTCTCGTCGGTCTGTGACATCGGCGATGTGGGAAGGTGGTCTGCTATCCTCAGCACCCCGGCTTCCAGAGGAAGATGACTCCACCATCAGATTCAGAGGAATATCTACGGAGATGATGCGGCTCTTCTGGACAGCAGTGGATGGATAACCTACAGTACATTACAAAACATTGGCAGACGTTTTTATTTATATGCACTTTAACGTTTTATAAGAGTTTTATAAGAGTTTTTACGTTCAATTTAGGAAGCAATTTATTAATAATATTAAAACAATGACGTTGAATCCAATCGAGAAACCAGTATCGTGTTTTGTATCGAACCGTGAGCTGAATAACAAATAAAAACATTACAGTAACCGTTTTGTGGTGAAACAGTGTTAATATGACTGCTAACAAATAACCCCGAAACACGGGAAACATACTTTAACTGTAATAATCCCAGTTTGTATTTAGGATTGTGAATTATAACGTTCTCAACCTCTGAATGTAATGACATGTGATGCTGTCTAGGCAGGCAGCTCACTAGGATTTGGGACAACGATGTTATAAGCGACTTTACATACCCATCGACTTCAACACAATTCGTGATAAAGATCTTTACTATAACGCCTTCCAGAGAGGTGCGATGTTGTCCCGGTTCGCTGTCATATGTTCAGGTACATCATTGTCTTCGTGACTATCCTGTAATTTACATTTCCTCCGATCTTTTTTCAGCAGAACATCTACTCGAACTGTCCTTCAGCATATTCACAAGATAAACCTCATGATTTAAAACACGAGCGCTGCCCGGACCGGGACCGGCAGATGATCTCCTCACCGTGACCTGACGCCATTTTGACAATCCAGATACGTCACGCGGTGACGCAATGCGCTGCAGCGGACTCTGCGCGCCGTCTGCTGGACACATATGTCATGCGCACACTGTACATGCACAGCATTGAAAAGAGATCATTTTGTGTACATTTGGTACATTTATTACCACTGTTTTTGATATTGTTTTTATTTTCTCCTTCAGTGTGTTTATCGTTCTTATTTTTCTCGCCGCAGCATTTTCTATATTGGCACTCAATTTAAATGCTATAAAGATAAAAGTTGCGCTCAAAATATGGAATTAAAATAAAAAAATAATCAAAAAAAGGAAAGCATTTTTGGGGATTTTTACTTGTTTTCCTTTACTTTTTACCTTTTTTAGAACCTTTAGCAAATGCTGACGCCAGTAAAGCTTTGCTGTCAATTATCGTTTCCGTAATTATTTGTTTATCCAATTAATAAATAATAAATGCACACTTTATCAACAGAAACACCTCATCATAAATCAAACTAACTTTAATACAGTAGAAGTAAATGTCAGTCAGTCATTTAAGAACAGTTACTCATTAATATTTTAAGAACATAATCATTTTATTATTGTCTTTTTAGTAAATGTTGTACAGCACAGTGGTCACCTACTGTTGTTTTTATTGTGCTTTATAAATACATTTTGATTTGATAATGGTTACCTTAGGTCAGTAATAAAAAATATTTTTTTTACATAATGAAGGGTCTTGCAGAAACTGTTTATACTCGTAAATATATTTCTTACCAATAATTGTAGTTCTACCCCTATTTTGAACAATTTCTGATAAGTTGCAAACAGTCAGACAGACAGGCAGACGTAGTTCCTAAGTTTTAACACACCTGTGCTCACAGAAGTTCTTCAGGTGGAGCTGCTATGTGACTCCTCATGTCGTATCTTATCTCTCGTCTTTCTGTGGCACTGCATGACAGATCCAACAATGATTTCAGCAGAGTGAGAGCCGATCACCTCCAGTCCTGCAACTGATGCTCAATTCAACAGAAACACGATTGCACTTTTAAGGAGGAAGAAACGAGTTGGAAAGGATGGCAAACAGAGAAGCAGAAGAACAGGTGACATGAGAGACCAATTGAAGACAATGAGATATTTGACTCGGGCCGAGAGAAATGGAAACAGCAGGAATGTACAGCGATGGTCCAGAGAGTGTCAGCTCCACCGCGGGTGTCCGCGCACTGACCGGCTGCGCGCTCTGCGCTCTCATTGTTTCCACGCTGCTGGGGAACACTCTCGTGTGCGTCGCCGTCATCAAATTCAGACATCTGAGATCTAAAATGACTAATTTTTTCGTCATATCTTTGGCAGTGTCGGATCTCTTCGTGGCAGTTCTGGTCATGCCGTGGAAGGCCGTATCCGAGGTGGCCGGTCGCTGGCTCTTCGGGAGCTTTTGTGACACTTGGATAGCCTTTGATATAATGTGTTCGACGGCATCTATTCTGAATTTGTGCATCATAAGTTTGGATAGATACTGGGCCATCTCGAGCCCTTTCCGTTACGAGCGTAAAATGACCCAGCGGGTGGCGTTTGTCATGATCGGCATGGCGTGGACCCTCTCCATCCTGATTTCCTTCGTCCCTGTCAGACTCAACTGGCACAAGGCTGAGCGCGTAGATATCTCACCGATGAACCACGGCATCCAATCGGAGGACTGCAGTGCGACTTTGAACAGGACTTACGCAATCGTATCTTCACTCGTAAGCTTTTACGCTCCTGTCATCATTATGATCGGAACATACACGCGCATCTACAGGATTGCGCAAACGCAGATCCGAAGGATCTCCACCTTGGAGAGGGCAGCCGGACACGCTCAAAGTCACCGCGAATGCTCGAGCCAACAGGACCTTAAAAGTACATTCAAGAAAGAGACTAAGGTGTTAAAAACCCTGTCCGTCATAATGGGAGTGTTTGTGTTTTGTTGGCTGCCGTTCTTCATCCTGAACTGCATCGTGCCGTTCTGTGACCTGGACGCGCTCGGAAACTCTCGGTGCGTCAGCAGCACAACCTTCAGCATCTTTGTGTGGTTCGGATGGGCCAATTCGGCACTCAACCCGGTGATCTACGCGCTTAACGCGGATTTCAGGAAAGCGTTCACCACTATTATGGGCTGCAACAGACTTTGCGCTTCTTCTGCGGTGGAGGCTGTGAATTTCAGTAACGAGCTGGTGTTTTATCATCACGCAACCCATCACCAAACCACTCTTCCCCAGAGGGAATCGCAGGACGCATCCGATCATCAGCCCTTAGCTCTGGCACCCGTGGTACCCGTTCTGGTACTCGCGCCTTTCGATAGGGTTTCGCTCGCTTCTGGTTCGTCTTGTATCCAGAGAAACGTGCCGCTGCCCGGCACCGAGCAGCATGAAGGTGAGCTGGAGATTACTTTGGACATGATGCCCTTCACATCCACAGGACCGAGCAACTGCTGTGGGATTCCGGGTCAAATTGGGGAGTAGCATGAAGACAAAACTGTAAAGATTTATAACTCCGTAGTAAGTAGCCTACGATGGCTTCATTCCCACAAAGTGTCAATTTTATAAATCCACACTCGTAAGGTTCCTGAAAGGCTCCATGAGGTTTCTGATGGCTGTAATTTTATTTATAGTGACTTGTATAATGATGTGCGTTTTACGTTAAGGTTTCCATGTAAATAGCATCAGATTTTGTATAATCAGAAGTGCACACAATTTCTATAAATACAATCATGAAGCAAGTTGAGATGGAAAGACATAGTTTGCTCTCAGAGTGATGTTTGTTGTGTATAATCTGAAGCAGGCTGGTTAATCTTTAATCACTGGAGTTATTAAAGGGGAATACACGTGGCACTCTAGAACGCAAAACAGAGACCATCTCAAACCACTAATGCATGAAACCTGCAGAGATGAAAACACAAACAGATGTGTCATTTTCAGAAAAAACATTTAGAAACACAGAGTGAATCAATACAGGTAGGGCACATAAATCATTCACGAACAGAATATAAATGAAAATCAGATGAAGATGTGAAAATAAATATATAAATTGACAGTTTCCTAATAATGCAATTGGATTTTCACTTTAAAAACATGTATTTTAAAAATCGCATTGGGCTGAAGTCATTCATTATGAATGCTAATAAAAGTGTTTACTTTCTGTTCTGACGTACTTCAAAAGAGAATTACACATAAGTTTGAATCGCTTATTTTATATACTTATGCATTTTAATTTCATTGTACATCTGAAAAAATGAAAGCATTTTAATGCGTTTTGCAGTAGTCAATGGGATAGAAATAAATGAATACAGTGTCACTGCGTTTAACATATAACAAAATAAACCATGTTAGGTTTTAAATAATAAAAACATTAATAAAACAGGTACACCCTCTCTAAGCCACAGAGACAAAATGGTTAGAAGAAAGCAGCGGACTGTGTTTTCTGGATGAGAGAGGGTTTGAGAAAGATGTCTCTGATGGAATTGGAGGGGCATCATGGTCTCCTTCACAGACATGTGAAATAGTTTTTACATTCACCCAGAATCCTCAAGAATGTTTTGCTTGTGTGGATGGTTTAAGGACAATTTAAAACAGAATACAAAACGTTATTAAATCCTCATGGCGCCGGAGCTCTTTGCCAAATGTCCCGAGGATGTCTCAGACATTCAGAAAAGCATTCAGCGGAGATGCAAAACTTGATGAATGATGATGAAAGAGGACATCCATTCTGAGAAGTGTGCATGCAGTAAGCAGGAATTCACTGTTCTATTATTCATAAAAGAACAGACTCATTTGGACCAATTTACAATAATTACCGTGTGTGAGTCCTTTTATCAAACACGTCTCAGGAGAGTTTTTAAATCAGTGTAGACACGTGTCTTATAGTCTCGACTACTAAAATAGTTTTCGTACATTTTCAGTAAAATGTAAAAAAGGTTTCACTGATTTTTTTGATCAAATTTTTCAATTTGAATATTTTTTGAATGATTTTTGAATTTTTTGTTTTCACAATCCAAATGTTGTCACAAAGGAGCTAAAGATCTTATGAAAGTACTTTTGTGCAATTTAAACAGCAAACAATTCACATTTACTGTATCAATCACAAAGCAGCAAAAATGTTGAATGCAGCATCTAAAACCATCAAAGAAAAATGGAACATGGTGCTTCAACCGGGTCGAGAATTTAATACAAGAACAAGGTATGAGAATGTGACGTGACTTGGGTTTTAAACACCTGCACATGTATCAAAACACTGTGACCAGCATATTTACCAAACATGCCAGGTCCTGAACATAAATGTGGATGAAGGGTAAGTGGAGCAAGGTGAGGGTCCAGGAGACGGTGAGGGGCTTTATAACAAGCGTTAGAGCAGAATGTAGAAAATTCTTCATTTTCATACATTCACTGTGAAATTTCTGTAAACTGGAAAAACAGAAAAATACCGTAAAATATTTTGTTTTCTGTAATATTATAGGATACAAGGATATATAATAAATAGTTTTCCCCATTTTTCTTGTAAATGTGTTGTCTTATGTTATGGTATTTCATAGTTCGACCGTATTTCAAAAATAAACTTTTCCCTGTACCACAACACTTCCCCCTGTTTTCCTTGTAAATGTGCCTAAAAGTCTTCATAGACTCATACGTCATTGTAAGATTTGTTTACATTTTCGTTCATTAAGGCAGATGATGTGAAAAAAGTAACAGTAAAGCAACTTTGGAGTAATGAAAATCCAATGAGATTTAACCAATGAGAAAAAACATCCTGATGTATAACGGTAATGAGAATTTGAGAAAAATATCACAACATTATTATTTTGCATAACGACTTTTCCCTCTTGATTTTAGTGTGAAATGTAACATTGACACAATCACACACTCCAATTGAATGCAATGAAGCCTAGAAGATCTCTGAGAGGTTCAGCTGATGCACACGGTGAGGTTTATTGTTTCACTCCTGCATTTTCATTCTCAAGCAAATGAAACGCAGGTGTGAGCCTGGATTCTTATAATCTCTTGATTCAAGTCTCTTAAGGGAGTTGATCAAAGTGTCTTACAGCATCTCTAGGGCCACAGGGAACCAAATAGCATGACATCGTTGTTTCGTCCTGTGTTTCCAAAAAGTGTTTTGTATGTTTTGAAGACATGTAATGTTACATGTGCAGTATGGCTTGTTTATATAAGACACATCAGAAGAACAAAAACATGTCTTCATTCTGAGCTGAGGAGAAAGAAGACGGCAGGCAGGAATAAAAGACAACTTCTTACATGAGCTTATATATTCTGTCCATGATTTCAAAGCTGTCATGTCTCTGGTCAAGTCATATAAATACTATGACCGGGCCAGTATGAACAGTACATTGGTGGAAGAAACTGTGGAGTCTTTTGACCGCCCACACAAGACTAAGATAAATACAGGCAAACAGACACAGAGAGAGAGAGAATAACCTTCTTTGTATTCACATTGTCATCAGAAGAGGTGGTAGATACTACACAATGTCATTTGTGTATTTAACCACCTGGCTCAAAATACATCAAATAAACTGTCTGTCTGATTTTAGCTGATTGGCTGCTTCTTTACTGAATCAAATTATTGAAGTAATTTAAAAGCAAGTACAATTTGTCTGTTTTCTGGAAGATGAGTGGATTTGCACATTACTACCAGATTCAAAAAGCGTCTCTTAGATGTCCTCGAGTAAATGGACCCAGTCAAAAATCCTGTCATTTCATTTAGATCTGAAATGAGTTTCATCAGAAGTACACTGTCCCCCCCTAGTGGACTCTGTAGGTGCCTTTGACTGCTTTGCATGACATTCTGTATTAATGGAATGTGATGTTGATTTTAGGCATGATAAGCAAATTAATAAATTACTACAAAAAAGATACATAGGTGTCTTTTTCAAATAAAAAGGTACATTGTGGTGGTTTATAAAAGGTAATGCAAGTGAAACCAGAGTTAGACATGTGAGTCCTGATGCGTCTATAGAGATGAAACTGATCTGACAATAAATAACACATTGTGTCAAAATCAGACCAAACAACACAGCACACAGATGCATGCAGTAAACAGTGTGTTTTTTTGTATCATCTGATATTCAATGAGATATTCACGATACAATACAAGAGTAACACAAATTTAAAAAAATGTCAAAACCAAAATTCTGTTCCTTATGTTCCTTAAATGTCACAGTTCAAATGTTGTTGCATTGTTAAATGTGATAGAAACATTTAAGAGCAGAGATGCTGTTCTGTTCCTTAAAGCTACAGTGTCTCATTTTTTTCCAGTATAGCCCTATTATCTGTGTTTTGTATAAGCAGCTTTAGAAATGAACGTGAATTTGAATAACATAAAACTTTCTTTGGATGGTTGTGCAGGACGGTATGATGTCATGTTTACAGAAGAAGCTTTGCAATAGCATTGATAAAGCAGTAGATCTATTTATGATGATAACGTCGGACACAACAAAAAGTAACGCAAAAAATACTGATGTTGAGATGTGTGTAATTTAAAGGTCCAGTGTATGAAATTTAGCGGAGCTAGTGGTGAGGTTGCGAATTGCAACCAATTGCTTATTCCAACCCTCCCTTTCGAAGCACTAAGAAAGGAGGATGAACAGCACTAAGATGTCACGCTTCGCTTCTTTGCCAAAGAAGATAAGAAAAAAACGGTTTGTCTGTTTAGGGCTCCTAGAAGCAACATGGTGAATTCCATGTAAGGGGACTCGCTGTGTATGTATGTAGGCCTAATGCTTCATTACGTAAGGTCCAACTAAAAATATAATGCATTGACATATTTATATTATATTGCATTTAACATATTGTTTACACATAACTTTATTTAACGCGCTGTACCATAAAAAGTAAACTGTTTTATACATAAAAAGTTAACATCGAAATTCAACATTTAAATTGAGGGAGGGGAGGGGGAGGAGGTGGAACAAATTTCCCACCAGTATTAGGGAGAGGAGGTGGTGGTGGCACCATAGGGGTACTTTGGGGAGGTAAAGGTGGTGGTGTGGGTGCCGATGAGCTAGATCTAGCTGGAGGAGGCGGGGGTGGATTTGCCATGTTGCCCTGAGTAGGGGGAGGAGGAGGAGGAGGTGGAGCTGGAAACGCCATGTTGCCCTGAGTAGGGGGAGGTGGAGGAGGGGGGGGCGGAATATATATCTTGCCTTGAGTTGGAGAAGGTGGAGGAGGAGGTGGTATCGCCATGTTGGCTTGAGTAGGGGGAGGTGGAGGAATTGCTAAAGTCACAGATGTATTTGGTGGAAATGATGGCATGTTGCTTTGAGGTGGAGAAGGAGGAGGGGGAGGTGGAGCGTCTTCCATCTCATCATATGAGGGAGGTGGAGGAGGCAGCATTGATAAATCTTGATAGGCATATGGAGGCTGAGACGGGGAGCAGGCAGACATGAGGGTTGGAGATGGTGAAGCAGGAGAACATGCAGGAGGAGCTGTGATGTTCGAACCCACAAAGTCTGGTACTGATGGAGGAGGAACCGCAAAACCCTGAAAAGGCCTAAAACAGCAAAGCACATATTAATACTGGAACCATCACATTAAAACTGGTCCATCACATGAAAACTGGTCCATCACATGAAAACTGGGCCACCGCATCAACAACGGCAAAATCACATAATAACTATAAAATACGTAAAGAGTGTGCAGTACATACCAGCTGAAGGAGCTCCGCGTCTCTTCAGCACTGATTTGTTGGAAAGACTGTCTGTTATCTTTTTCCGTTGACTCTTCCTTGGATTTCAGAGATTGGCATAAAGAATTGAAATTATTATTTGACATCACCAGTAAGAGGTTGAATGAAGGTGATTTAAAACATGTGCCTCTGTTAAATGATGTTCTGACACTAGGTAATTCAGTTCTATCAGGAATACAATCAGAACAAATAAGAACAGTATGAAATGTGAATACATACGCTTACAGTTTTGTTTCTTTCCCAGTGGCTGTGGCCCAGTTTGTCTAATCGGGTGTATGATATGGGGATGCGTCTGTACACGCGAAGCGGTTCCGGTCCATTTGGTGGAAGAGCTTTTTTCTGAGTTCGGAGACGTATCGACCCTGTGGTCAGCACTCCAATCTCTCTGCGTGCTACGTTCTCCTTGAAAATGTCAACTGTCTGAAAGTGAACATTAAAAGGCAAAGTTTGCTGTCTGATACTTTGACATCATTATAATCCACAGGTCTAATAATCAAGAGGATTCAAGTTTTTCAAATGTGACATCAATTCCGTGCATGAAGATTGGCACCAATTAAAATTTTATTTTCCTGTAAGTTTGTTATATAATGAAAGTTTGTAATCCATCTAGCGTTGTTCTAGTAATGACTGTCATATATATTTTAAGTCAAGAGATTCTGGTGTTTTGGTAAATTCAGAGAAGCTCACCTGACTCAAAATGTTGACGGAGGACTCCATCTGTTTCAGCTGAAGGGTCTGAGCATCTAAAAGCTTCAGAAGGGATGCGGCCAGATTGTTGATTTGATATGTAACACTGGCCAGGGCTTGAGTGGTAAAAGCTCTCGACTCTTCAATGACACTTCTGCTGTTATCCACCTGCATGTGAAAAAAAACACACAATCTGAATCATTTTTATTATTTATAGACAAAAAAACATTCTGAATATGACTGAATTAAACTCTTAAAACACATTTTGTGTGTAACAAAGCTAAAAAATACTTCAAAGAAAAGTGTTTTGGGTTTTTGGTGACTTTATACGGTAGCTCAATATGACTCGGCCACATATTCAAGTGATTTCAAAATATGATGAATTATTTAACCTGTCAAGTTTCTTTGTGTGCACTTTCTTGAGAGTTAAAAAGCGACACTATCAAGTATGTCTGTTCCTATGAGAACAGGCAGCCAAAACACCACTTTTTCATTCTGAAAATGAAAGAAATCCATTGTTTGAATGAAACAAGGGGGATTAAATAATGACTTAACTATCAAGTTTTGGAATTCGCACATTTTGTTAATATTGCATTACTGAAAAAACAGTGATTGTAGTCATTTACGTTTCTGGAAGCAGGTTTTTTGGACACTCGCTTCAAGATGCATGTCTACAAACTGCAACTCCATTATTTCCCCGAATGTAATTTCAATGAGTGGCAAATGTCAGCCCAAATATTTTTTCATCATTCTCTGCATAAATAATGTAGACTTCATACAAAACCTCAGTCATATACAAGATCTATACAGAGCAAATGAATATGAAGGACTCTTGCACACATACTGCATTCAATACAAAAGACTTCCAGGAACACAGAGAGATTTCTAGATAAACATGTTAAGAATGGAAACATTCCACAGCTCTGTTTAGGCACGTATGCCGTCAGTCCAGTCAGAAGAAAGCTGAAGGCTACAAAGAATCGAATCTGAAGAAAGTTTAAGTAATCCATAGGAAGAACAAACAATGATCATAAATGAATGTCATGAAATGAATTCTGCTGTTGGTTTCAGTCTTCAAGCATCACTGATATACAATAAAGAAAATGAAATCAATAAACAATAAATCAATGAACCATGTTTCATAATAAAAATGCAGCATATTGAGGCCTAATGTAAAGATCAATTTTCACAGAATATCAAGTCAAATCTCATAAAAGTCAAACTAAAGTATGTGAAAAGCGCAAAACTCACATTGAAGTATTTGTTCTGACAGTAATCGGCCAGCCTGTGCAGATTGCTGTGGTTGTCTAGAAGATTCTTCCTCGCAGTCGGTGCGTCATGAAGAATTTTGTCTATGGACTCTCTGCAACTGTTGTCCGGCATTGTGCAGCGTTCCACAGATATGTGAATATCAGAGATGTTGGGTATTTATTCCCTCCGCTCACTCCTGCGCTGGACTTCTGAATGACTAAAATGAAGATGACAGGCACAAACATGCTGAAACAGTGGGTGTGTAATGCATATCTGCGCATACTCGCAGACCCCAGGATTGTATGCAGTGCAGACGATAAGGGAGCCAAAGATTTTGCTGTTGCGGAAGAAAATTTGTACTTTAATTCACCAAATTGCCATTTAGCTGAAAACAATGTACATTCAGGACTTTACTTATGTAACATAAAAGCACCACCACTTCATTTTTCATATAACACAGGCCTATTTCAAGAAACCATCACTCCAACATCTTCTCAAGAAAATTGTGCCAATAGGCTAGTAGAAAATTACGTTTCGTTATATCAAACAGTATTAAGTGTTTTGGTTAAGTAAACGAAACTTGACATTGTTTTATACATAAATAAATAAATGCTTGTAGCTTGATGCGGCGACTGCGCATGCGCACAACGAAAGGTGGGACTTCGTCGAAAGAACGCTGGCACAGTCCACCATTCAGTTTTATCACTGGATATTATATAGTCTTTAGACAACACCCAAAATGTTAAAGATTTCTCATTTTATGCACCGCAGAAAGTCCGTCATGCAGGTTTGAGGCATTTTCATATTCATTCATCTTATTCTGTAGCCTGTCAGATGGCGTGCAGGCTACTTTTTAAAAGTTATTAAAAAGAGAGGATATCTCCAGCCAACTACTGTAGCAATCCGAAATAAATCAAATTTAACACAGGAAAACACAATAACACCATTATTATAAGCAATGAATTACTGACCATTTTCTAACGTCTTACATCTGATTCCCATGATAGTGACTTTTAAAGGTCGTTAAGATTGCAGTTCAGATAAGACATTTAAATGAAATACAGTGTGAGGAGAAGATGTGTGAACATCAGTCGATTCACAGTCTACAGATGTCAAACATTACACGACTAGTTTGGGACATCACGTGGAATATAACATTTGAACTCATGAATTGAAGTTCAATGAATGTCAAGGTTTGGCCACAAGAGGGCAGAATACAGCTGAAGGCTCTGCGACTGTCAGTCACTCCACTGAGAAAAATCTTTTGATCACAAAAATAGTTTGATTACAAATATTGTCTAGAGTTTTGTAATCCACTCGACACAGTTTTAACTACATTAAGAGCTGTTAAAGCTCATGTGTGGTTTAGTATTTTAACTCAGCAGTGACCTGCAGCCTATCCAAGTTAAATATTAAATGTTTATGAAACCTTTATGGCTGATACAAATCAGAATAAGCGATAAGCTCACTGTGTATTTCAGAGGGTCTGAGTTCATTTGTAGAGTCTCATAACTGCAATGTTTGCGCTTTGAGAACATCAAGCGTAATGCTGTTTTGATAGCAAAGGCCTGATGTGTTCATAATTATCTTCTTTTTATGGATATTTTATGGGCAAAGTCTTTTTTAAATGATCGTTAAATTATGATTGGTTACCCGTATCTCTTATCAGCGACAGGTTTTCAAACATATAAGCTTGTTTTCTGATTTCACCTATTAGTATACTTCAGAAAATCTGACTCATAAAGAGCTTTATTGCCAGTTATTTATTTGGTTTGTGTTACAGTTTGGACCAACACATGACATGAAGACTTCTTTTGTGATGGCTCTTATTCATGCTTATGTCATTGGGAATGATATTTAATCAGATGCAAATCTCCTCTTCATTGTTCCGCAGGAAAACAGTCCAGCATATAGACAGAAAGAAACAATAATATTGTCTTTGTTAGGGGAAAGGCTCTTCAAGTGCTGCGCAATGATCCATCTGACCTTTCAATGTTATTACATTGGGAGTTGAATTCTGCAATATAACACAGTCCCGCACAACCATAAAGGTAAATCTCAGTGTGTAACAACAATGGAAAACGAGAGACCAGAGTCGAGTCTTAGATTTGAGGAGTAATACATACTGTATACTCATACAGTATGTATAGTACAGTACAATACAGTATATTAACATAGTATGGTATATATATATCTCATGTACATTTTGCTATAGCGTAGTGTAGTATAAGATAAACAAAAGTACAATATTCATTTTATAGCAATGTCCTGCATTTTTATGAGAAAAACACTGGCTGTGTTCATTTAATATGCACGTTACTCTAAAACAGTAATTAATTACTAGTTACTAATTACATATTCAACAGTGTAATTAGAATACTGTAAAAATGACTCTCTTCAAAAAGTATTTAATTACTTTAATAACTAATGACTTTCTATATCCTACATCAGCCTTGATTAGTTCAGTGATTCAAGGAAAGACATGAAACGGCTCTTTTAATTCATTCAAATAAATTATATAAACTACATAAAGTATTCTTATTAACCGACCAAAGTGTTACAATGTGAGAATTATACATTAAAGCACAGATTTTTTATGTCAATTTCACTATTGTACACAAAAATATTACACAACGTATTTAGTTTAATAACATCAGAAGTTACTGTAATTAAATAACCAAAACAATTAAAGTAATCCCTTACTTTACTTTTTAAATAGGAAAGTAATTAAATTGCAGTAACTAATTACTTAGTAACTAGTTGCACCCAACACTGGTAACAGGACTAAAGTAAAGAATGTGAATTCATGCCAAGAGGCCACAGATCATCAACAGCTACAGGGTTTAAAATATCAACATTTCTGCTTCTAATTCTAACCTCGACACCAAGTTAATGTGAGAGTTTATTCTGAATCTGAATGGACTTTACTTATGTATCCTAAATTAACCTCCCCATTACTGATTAAAAAGTATATGTTATTGTTTATAAATAAGGTGGTCTCCCAAAAAAAAACATATTTAGTAATATCTTAATTATCTTACTGCTCGAATCTAGACATCTTGCTTCGGTTTGGCCAGATCCCAAAATGGAGTTATTCCTACATAAGGCTCTTTACTCTTACTGTATTATTTACATTTATGTCAGTTTTTTGCGTCCTGATGTATTCTGTATTGATGCCAGGAAACTTTGTACATGCACCCCTCGAAAACATAACTAAGACCATTGTTCAGTCTCTTGAACAATGAAAGCGAGAACAAAAATCCTCATGAATGGAAGAACCATAGACGAAGCAAAAAACATGAATCAGACGATTGAAGGAGACAAAGCAACACTTCTACAGGCTGGAGAAATGAGAAATATTCATGCTGTAAATAGACAGATTTATGATAAATCTTCTCAGATGGATTTCTCCCTCCATCACAAGGGCGGTGCTGTGTTGTCCCGGTCTTCTCTTATCGCCGCAGATTGGATGTTGTGAGCAATCACAGCTCTGACACACTTCACAGAGTTCCATTACAGCTCCAGAATTGAATTACCCAACTGAGGTCTGTGAGCGACATTCTGTTCACATACCCGTGAATCCTTCACTAAAGCTTTAATGCCAAGTGAGATGAGATAAGAGACAATCCAGCCAATTGCCAGCAGGAGCAACAATACCATCTTTTCATCCACATATGGCCAGTGTTAAGTCAATATGAAACGCTGCTCACGACACATTTTACATCCATAAACCTGCTGAAATTCCACTTCATAGACTGTTTATATTAAAATCAAAACACTTAATATTATTGCCTTTATCTGCTCACTGGAAGATTTATATGGCACTGTTTTTTCAAATTCTGCTTTGGATTTGGAACAATATGCGCTATGCCAATAAATATTGCCTAAACAAGAGCAGTCCTACAGTATGGCATATTTATGCATTCACTGTAGGTTTATTTTATTAATATTATCTGTTCATTACGTTTGACGTCACATAGTCAGAACATAGACATGCTCTTCAATTGTAGAAAAATAGAGCCAAAATGAGACATGGCCATTGATGGTGTCATTTGGAGACAGAAACCATCTTTGGCAAAAATATATTTGACGTGCAATATGAGGCGTCATGGGATAGAATTGTTTTTTTTGCATACTTAGGTTTTAGACATACTGTTCATTACATACAGCCCACCTACTTTCTTCTACTTTATAAAATGGAAGCAGGCATTTTAGGATGTAAGGGTAGACATGTTGTGTCTGCTGTTTAGGAACATTTTATTTGCTGACATCACTCACAGGTAAAACGGCATCGCGCAGCCTGTTAGCGAGATTTAAATGAATAACAATATGAGGTAATCTTTCACAGTTGAGAATATATTGTTTTAATACGTATTACAGGTTTTTTAAAACTATGTTAGCATTTTGATGTCTTGTCAGCTATTCGGCTTCATCTTGTTGTATTGTTTAACAATTATAATGTTTGGGGGCAGCATTTGATTCATACTTGCGCATAGTAATACATGTGTATAACCAGGGCTGGATTCGGACAATAAAACGGCCCTGGCATTATGTATTGCAACTATTGTATTCCAACTATCCTATTCCATAAAAGCACTAAAGCTATCTATTAAATAGGACAGAATGAGAGCTGACACATTAAATACTTATAAAAAGTGTCATTTATTAATACAATTTAACTGCCATCCACACTAATGAATCCTAAAACAAGCTGACATTCAACCTGTGTCTACATGTGTGTTTTAGAGGGAAAGAGAAGAGAACGAGAGAAAAAACCTGATAAAAAGTTGATGAGATGATCACTGTTTTCCAAAGTCTGTGTGTAGGTGTCTGTGTGAGAAAAAAGAGGAACGATAAAAGATTGATGAAATGATCAGGATCAAACTGCTATAAACTCACAATGAAATAAGATAGCTGCTTTGCATATTGAAATTTTTCATAATCATTTTGAATAAACTGTAAATCTACAAATCTACAAGCTTGTGATCTTCATGGGCCAACCTTTAAAAGAAAATAAAGGCAGAGGCAGAGAGAATTTATGATAAACTGTTGATCCTTCCACACTTCCAGATAAAAGTAGCATCAAAATACTGTAAACTCACCACGTATATACATCCAGGTGAACTCCTTTTGAGGAAATCTTTTAAAGAATGATGTCAGAACCCTGTCAGAGATGAATGAAATAACAAAAGCTGACACACAGACACGTTTGTCAGGTCCTAAAAAAACACTATTCACCCTAGAGCCAATGATAAATGATGAATGAAATGAAAACACTGCTAGCTGAGTCACTGTCGATGTTGATGAATGGTGTTTAACAAACTAATCTGCTCAATTTAAGTTAGGTAACGTAAAAAAAAAAAACGCTCTACGGTGAAGACATAAAAGAACTAGCGTAAAATGTCTAACTAGCCATTCTGACAGTGACAGAGATATCATATTAGTTTGGTAACGACAGCCGCATTCATGAATGTAACAATCTAAACTGACATAGTTGCAGAGCAAAGAATCCAAAACATTAATCGCAGCGTTATTGGCATAATTTTGCAAACAGGTTTGTTTATCACTTGTATGCTAAGCTGAGTTTAATCAAGGGGTAACAGTGTTTGAAATCAGTTCTGCTTACCGCAACAGGGCAGGCTCTGCACTAACTCCGTCATCTCTCTCTCTCTCTTTATTCCCAATCTCCTCTCTGTGTGCGCCGGTGCTTTTATTGCCACAACCATCATCAGCCTCAGCTGCAGGAGCTGATGAAGGTCTGGCTGCTGCAAACATTGATGTTATTTTAACACATTTTACAGCATCTGCCTGAAGGGCCTGTTCCTTTTTTTCTCGTATTTCTTTACGGTTCTTCTTCGTAATCTTCATGAACTGTTTTGACACTCGCGGCACAAGCACAGCTGCAAGCTCCCGAAGAAACTGCCAAATGTCAGTTCAAAAATAGCCAATGGGCTGCTGATTACGTGTCTCATGGGCCGGTCCTGTCTTTCTGAGAAAAAAATCATCTGTGGTTCTTTGACAAACGCATTGCGCCAGAAAGACGTACGCCCAAATGGATTTATGAAGAAATATGTATATGAAACGTTGATTGATTCTGCCGCATAATGTCATGTTTGTCTTGGCCTAGTGGCAGGATCTTGACAGAACCCCATGTTTTATATGGAGAGAGACTATTTTGGCCCATATGAATCGCCATACTCTCCGGTCTTGTTTTTGTTCCTGCTCTCTTGTTTCCTCGTTAGTGCTCTTTATGACATCATGCCCCACAGCTGTTCCCTCCTTATTTGTCCCATAACTTGATGCCCCTGTGTCTTCTGTCTTGTGCCGGATCATTTCCGAATGTTTGGAGTGTTTGCTTTGTTATGTCGTCCTGTCACCCGCCTTGTCCTATATGGCTGTGTAAGTCTAGTTTAGTTATTTGAAGTCATGTCTAGAGTTGTATTTAGTCTTGTCTAAATTAATGAAGTCAGTCCATGTTCCTGTATACCCTTCCTGTTCTTACCCTTCCTGTTGTTTTGTTTTACTCCCTCATGGGTTTTTATTTCTTGTTTTGTAATTGTTAATTAAAAGAAGTTTTGTTAACCCCTTTGTCTACAATTGGGTCCTCTGTTCCTGTTCTCTTGTCTGATCCGTTTTCTAGACAAGATGTATCTGCCCAAAAATATACGTCTGCCCACCAGGAAAATGCTGGTCTGCCAGATGTAGTGCGCCCTTGTTGTATAACTACAGTTGTTGCTGTATGCTTTCCAGCCCCAGATTAAGAACACAGAGGCCCCAGTGCACAAATGTCTTGTAAACCCATACTCCCACCCCCGCCATACACACATGTGCGCACAATAAAGTTTTGAATTAGCCTATATGGTACTACGTTTAGGAAACACCTCTTTCTTATACAGAATTACATTGGGAATTACACAGCTCATACGATGCTGCCAGGATTCTGACCAGAACCAAAAAATTTGAGCATATCACTCCAATCCTCAGGTCCTCCAGTTACTTTTAGAATCAACTTCAAAGTATTATTAATTGTCTATAAATCACTCAATGGTCTAGGACCTAAATACATCTCAGATATGCTCATTGAATATAAACCAAACAGACTTCTCAAATCATCAGGATTAAGTCAGTTAGAGATAACAAGGGTTCACTCAAAACAGGGCGAGTCAGCGTTTAGTCATTAAGCCACCGTAGCTGGAATCTGCCTCAAGAAGACATCAGATGTTCAACAACAGAAGATACTTTTAAATCCAGATTAAAAACACACTTTTTTAGCTGTGCATTCACAACCTGAGCACTGTGCTGCTTTACATCAACTGCACTTCTATTTTTAATTTATTTTTATTCTTGTAACAAATGCTTTCAAGGACCAGCAGCAACAATATTAAGACATACTGTTACTCACCTGCGTATGCAAGCACACACTGCCTCACCTCTATTCAGTTCCATCAGATTCTTACATAATTCACACACAAACACGCGGGAATCACAAAACTGTTCTGTTCAAAAAAAGTACTTTCTGAAGATAAATTACAAGGAGTTCTTAAGAATATTCTCAAGTGCAATTCTCAAATATTTTTCTAAGAATCAAAGGGCAGTCTTTGTCAATGATTATATGTGGAGTAATTTGTCCATTTGTTAAACTTTATTTGTGTAACAAGCACTTCACGACTCACGTTCATATGTAAGTATATAATGTGTTAACGGCATTAAAGAATATTATAAGTATACTTCTTTAGCCTATATTTTACGACATAATATTTCTGTGTATGTAACCCTTACGGAAATAAAATATTTTCCTAACATATGAATAAAAAAAATATAAATTACAAAATGATATATAATAAAATATACAGAATAAAATATTGTGTAAATATATTACAATATAATGAATAATACATAAGGAATTGCCGCTTTTCATCTACTGAAAAATATATGACAATATATTTACTTATATGTCACAATATATGGCATTTTATCAGTAATATACTTTATAATATATTGATGTACAAGTGATAAGATATGGAACTGGATGTGTAAAAATATATTGACCATGATATATTTACTCATGCCATATACTGTATACACACACATATATGAAAATATATATTTCTTATGATTAACAACCATTTACAATATACATGTCTCATATTTCTATTGATATAGAATAAACATTCTAGAAACCTACATTTAAAGTAATACAACAAGTAATACAACATTAAACACTAACAGATCTCCACCTATATTAATATTAAAAAAAAAGACATGAAATAACTAACACCTACATTTAAACAATTTAGTCTTATTTAGCAGTGAGAAGAAAAGCATGCTGGGAACTAGAAATCTGCTTTAACTCATTCTGTGAATGTGTCCATACAGTATACTGTGGAGATGTATTATATATTATACAATCACATTTATATGGGAACATCTACAGTAAGTGCAATATACTGTATACTCAATTAAAGATCAAATGCGATTATTATTAGATAAAAAAATTTGTCTTTGTTCCTATATATATTAAATATATATTTATATGTTCAGTATATAGCCATATAATGTCAATGCCTATATTGCTTTTTATTGAAAAATATTAGCACCAGCCTCCAATATATGGAAATGTATTATGTAATATATCGCAGTATATTTTGCTGTATATTCCATGTATTTTTGTTCCGTAAGGGAAATGTTTTGCAATGTATGTAAAAGCACTGTGGATTTCTAATAATTAAGGCTAAATATTGGTAGAGTTAGGCAGTTCGACCTGATCATCATAATACCAATATAGAAATCATAATTTGCAAGGAAACGCCACCAAATACATGTAAAAAAATATTTTTGAGATTTAAGAGAACCATCAGGGTATTCCCCTTACTTGGGCCCCAAGTGTGCACGGGCCCCTGTGCCCATAATGCCCAGTGGATAATCCGGCCCTGATGCTTGCTCTTGATTGTTTATGTACCGGCTTGATGGGGGTGCCAGATCTTTCCATTAAGGGATATTTCAGAGGCAAAACTAAATTTCCCTGTTGAGCTCACTCTCAAGGCATCCTAACTGAATATGACGTACTTCTTGAAGAATAATGCAGTTGAACCTGGGACTTGTTCTTCCGGAAAATGCATTAGATCATGTGATGAACTGAAATTTTTCGTTTTGTTCCAACATGTCTCCTCTGTGCGGGAGCTTTCGTCACTGTCATTTGCCTGAAAAACAAGCCTCAGGTTCTTGTGCCGATGATGGTTAACAGAAGCTAGACATCATCGCTAATAGCGCTGTCAATTTGGATATTTCTCTTAAACGAACACATCGATTCACTTCAGAAGACCTTTGTTAAGACTACGGAGCCGTGTTGAGCCGCTCTTTGATCAATGGATGCACTTTTTGGAGCTTCAAAAAATCGATTCCCATTCACTCCAATTCTACCATTTGGAAGTAACATGATATTATAATATGATCATTATTCAAAAAGGAAGTAATATTCAGTCAGGATGGCTTGAGGGTGAGTAAAACATGGGGACATTTTTTTTTGCCTCTGAAATATCCCTTCCACAAAACTAGTGCAATGACCAAATTCGAATCCCAAAAATTTTACAAAAAAATCTTACATTAAGATTTAAAGCTGATGAACAAAGTCCTTTAACCTATTGAAAAAAACTATATGATCCAATCAGATCTTAAAAGTGAAAAAGTGGTCATTACATACATAGCAGAAAAGAATAGTGTTGAAATGTTATACTCTAGGTCTAGTTTTTTGTGGTTTTAGATGCACAGATTACGGCGTGTTTAAAATAGTTGCGGTAGTGAATTAGAATTCCTTTTAGAAATGTCATATGTTGACACACAGTGTACCTTCCCACTAATGTGTGTCCAGTAAAAGAGAAGACATTCAATACAATACCACGCTCCTCAAGGTATTGTTTTCAAATGTACTAGAAGGTTGTTTTGGTATAAGACGTGAGAGGAAATCCCTGCTTCCCTGTTTAGGGATGTTGTTCTTCTCTATGGTATTGAAAAGTGATGACTTGAAATGTTGCTTATTTTCTTTGGCCATGTATTGACTTTCAGGTCACACCATCTGTAGATGATTTGTAGACCAGAGCCCTGTTTAATATCTGTTTAAGTAACAATGTTACATTATGTTCCAGCTTTAAAATGTGAGTCTATCTCTTAACAGTACATTTTTTGTTGTTGTTGATAACAGTGGTATAACGTCACAAACATAATCTCTCCAGTGATACACAAGCTAGAATTGTCACACGGAAGGACTGTTTTGCAGAGGACTGAGATACAATGTATTCCGTCACTGTAGACGTGTGCATGTAATCTCTGACACTTTGGCTTTCTTTTATTATAATGTTCAACTTTGTGATTTATTGCTCATCAGAGCTGATCAGATAATTCATTCATCAGATGTGATTTCAGACATAATGCTGACCTTCTACACTGATGAGACGGAATTTATTTCACACTTTAATGAGAATGTAAATTAATTTATGATAGATTTTTTTAGCTTAGCTAATGTTATCTATTTCACTCTATCAGTGTCACCTTTGCATGTATTCGTTTATCAACACATACCGTTGACTTTTAGCATCGATAGCGGCAGTTAACAGAAATGCTCACTGTCAGCAGGTTTTACAATGCTAAATACAAAAGAAAATTGGTAAATTATCATCACATTTTACTGCAGGTATTATTTATTAAAATTTAGCTTATATTTAAGTAATTGTATTTAAATTCAGTCTATTTGGGAATAGTTTATTCCAAAGGAAATGCAAGAATATTTATGAGCAAAATCTAGAAAATAATTGATGTCTATAAACTCATCTACCAGAATGGCTCATAAAATGAGTAAATTCACTGAACAGACACAAAATGTTCCCACGTGCAGCGCCTGGCGGGTTTAAATAAAGCCCCTTCCTCAGTGATCCATTGACTGTAATGATCAAAGTATTGTTTCTCCTGTATAACTATAAACTTTAGATGTAACATACACTATCTAAAAGAAAGAACTCCGGTTAGATATCCGGGTGTCTTCGACAGAACTTGTCGAATGAAGGGGTAAACTGAGATTTTTCAGGAGTGGACAGACATCAGCGATGCACCTCGCGCATGGTCTTGACACTATAAGCTGTCCTAAGCTGCCTTCTCGAAAAACCACATGGCACAAACATTCCAGAAGCATGACATCGTTTGCTCAAGGATTATAGCCAGATTCTTAAACCATGTTCAGCTGGATGTACCGTTACGGTCTCTTTCACAGCTTGTGTTCCACAGTCCTAACGTGAGAAGATTTCTTGTGCGAGTCACATCTGCAGCAACAGACCTTTTGGTTGTGAAATTGGCAACCGCTGCTTATGAAACACAGTCTCTCTTTCCCGCATCTGCACTTGATAAAAAAACCTGTTACGTATTATTCGTTTGTGTTGCATTGCTTTTCCAAAAATGTTAAAGTTTGAACAAGTGCTGAGAAATCTAGCACTTTTTATATCAATTCTGTTTGTGGAGGAGGGATGGAAAATGTAAGCGGAACAACAATGCTGAATATGGCGGGTGTACGAAAGCAAGTCCCACTTTTCAACATTATTTCAATAATTTCTCTCTCACAGTGTCATGTCTGCGGGAAAAGGTTTTGTTTTTACAGCAAGTTTGAATGGTTTTTGTGAAGAGAGCTTCATTTTGACCTGAAAATAGGATGTTTGGGGAATTTTGTAAGATTTTATGGATTTGTGTTTACTGTTTTGAGAACCACGTTCTACAGTTTACTTGATACAGAATAGTTAAATTTCTCTGATATAAAGTGTGTAGTGTGATTATACTGTATGTTTATAGTAAGTAGTATAAAGCCCTGTAGATGATTCTAGGATGAAGGATGACCTGTGCTCCTGTTGATATGATCCTGAGATTCTGATTGGTGTGTCATCAGTTTTCGCTACTGAACGTTCACTGATGGATAAATTTTGTGCTATTTGAGTTTTACATCTTGACACTTTCAGTTTGTTATTATTGTGTGTTTGTGTTTTCTGAATGAGAACATGGTCAATACCTTTGCAAAATTGAGCCTGTTTTGTGTGTGGGGCTTGTAACAAGTTGGTGTATTGTTCTGAGAATGTGTTTATAGTTGTAGTGTGCTGCATTTAGATTGATTCATTTAGCAAACACTTTTTAAACGACTTACGAAATGAGAGAGGATTTAAACATCTTGTCAAGCATGGACTATTTTGGAGACCACGAAAGGGAAGGAAAGAGGAGAGTTGAGGATGGAGTGTGATGGCTCTGGGATGTGTGGTGCTGTGTATGGCATTCACTTTATCAGCGCA